>VZRM01001841.1:755543-805652 GCA_013397955.1 Grantiella picta | reverse complement strand
AAGGAGGTTGTAGTCAGGTGGGGGTCAATCTCTTGCCTGGAGGGCAACCACTGACAGAAGGAGGACACAGTCTTATGCTGAGCTGGGGGATGTTTAGGTTAGACATCAGGAAAAAATTCTTCACTGAAAGGATGATCGAGCACTGGAATCATCTGCCTAGGAAGTTGGTGGAGTTACCATCCCTGGAGGTGTTTAAAAAAGGACTGGACATGGCACTCAGTGCCATAGTTTAGTTGATGAGGTGATGTTAGGTCATAGGTTGGACTTGATGATCTCAAAGGCCTTTTACAACCTAGATAATTCTGTGATTCTGTGATAGTGATGAGACCCGATTCCACAATATCGGTATACACAAATGAATATGGCATCCTTTTATAAATGCAATTCCAACAAAGGTAATATATTGATAATAATACCTAAAAATGCTAGATGATGTAATTTTAGAAAATATTACCTGCAGAGTGCTGTGAAGTACTGTGTGTTTCACTAGAATGACTAGTCGACTCTTTCAATTCTGGCAAAGGTGTTGATTCACCAGAGCTTACACCTGCATTTTCGTTTAGCGTCCTCAGTATTGTGGTAATATCTTCCTGACTGAGAATTAGCTTTAAAAAAGATTGGAATGAAAATCACAACGACTCTGTTCACATAACTTTTGTAACTAAAATCTAAACTTACAAATAGACAGATAAATAAAATAAATTTCATCTGAGTCTCTGTTTAGAACACAAGATTTTTTCTCAAATTCGCACAACATCTTACAGTAATTTCTAGGAATCAGAAGTCAGTCATACATTATTTTGTTTTCATCCACAAACTTTCCCTACCAAGTTACAATTTAGAAATTGGAATGTAACACGTACACATACAGGTTGACTTACAGTAAACCAAAATTTTTATCTGCATTTAGTCACAAGGCACTTTACAGTAACAGTTACGAGTTTTATTTCAAAATTTTGCAAAATGGTTTTGCTTATACACCTCACAACTTTTCTGGTTTTTAATGTTGAATTTAATTTATGTTATGTTTAAATTTTAATTTGTTAGATTTATTTTTTATATAAATTTAAATCACCCTAGGATGAATCCCATCTGGCCCCATAGATTTGTAAGTGTCTATGTGGCACAGCACGTCACTAATTACTATTTAGGCTTGTTATGAGTATGAATTCAGCACTACTATTGAACAAACCAAGAAACCCCAACTTTTCCAATCCTTCATTGAAACACGCTGACAGGTAATAGAAGGCTAGAACAGCATAACCATTTTTAACTAGCAACAGTAAATAATAGTACAAAATCTGCCAGGAGTATCACAAATGAAATACAGAGCTTAAATTAGAACAGAAACCTATTCATTTGCATTTTCCCTATGAAACAATAAAATCCATTCTACCTCTTTGTCTTGAAATCAAACCATAGCCTAACTTCTGAGCTTGGATTTTTGTAGAGGAAAATGAATCTGTTTTCCACAAATATTTAAACAGTTGCTTTCAGAAATGAGAGCTTACATTCATAGGCTTGAGTCGGCCGGATATTTCAATATCAGGAACTTCATTATACCATGCAGCAGCTAAATTTCGTTCAACAGCTAGTTCCAGGTTGATTGGCTGCAGCAATTGTACTTCAGTTTGCAAAGAATCCTGCTCATAGCAAGATCTGTGAAAAGAAACAAAACATTCCCAGCTTAACGTATTTCACTTACACATTCTAACAAACACATTTCTGTCTTTTCCTTATCTTTTTAAATAATGCTATAAAACTGCCTTTATACTACTTCAAGTAGCTCTAGTTAAAGCCTTATTCCACCAAATAGACATCTTTCCTTGGCAGGGAGCAGGTATCAGGCACATATCAGGCATGCAACACACAAACTCTTGCAAGTTAGGACCTCTTAGCTCCTCTCCAATGGACAGCAATTCCTTCTTTCTTCAGTACTCTTCAGCCGTGATTGAAAACCTCCTTCCCTCTCCCCTTAAAAATCCCCTGCACCAATGACCATTTTCAAGCAGCTCTTTATGGCTATCTGACTCAGTATCTCTGTTACACACATCTCAAAAATCCCATCAAAATAGTCTAATACAAATCAGTATAACCTGTCCCAAAGTAAGGAATAATGCATAAGTCTATAGTGCTACACAGTTTTTCCTGAACAAACATTTGCTTCTATTTAAACATGTGTAGACTGCTTTTTTCCTAAACCATAAATTTTCATTGCTTTAGGAAAATAATTACTTTGCTCTTATATCACAAGATAAAAGTGTACCTGTCAATCACCAACCATAAACGAATTATTTAACAAATTCTCAAAGCCCTCTAACTGAAGAGTCCCAAAAGGATTTAATGAATTTTAAAAGTATTGACACTACTTTACCTGAATAACTTTAGTTCACTCAATTTCACCGTCATGGAGTCAATAACGGGTGGGAGACTATACCGTGTTTTTGTTGTAGCAATAAAGAATTGGTTCTTCACAGTGATTAGACCAAGATCAGCCACGAGGACGTTTGCAGACATTGCTGACTGTGGAACTATCACAACAGGTGCTTTGATATTGATATCTAGTGCCAAACGGGAACTACGCTCTGCTAACCCTTTTACTCCTGTAGCTGCTTTCTCTGCTGCTTGAACAGTTGCCTCAGTAAGAGCTTGCTTGGCAGCTTGAAAGTTATTTATAAAAGCCTGGTAAAAGAATACAGATTTTAGGAATTAATTATTAAGAATTACACTACTTCAAAAACATTATGAATCATTGTTATTTAAATAGCAAGCCATCTTAAGATGTTATTTTTGCAATACACTGTTTCCAAATTCTTTATTACTATAATCTTCCCCCAAATATGACAAATTATGCAAATATATAAACAAACTTTCATGCTAAATATTTAGAAAATTAGATGGTAAGAGTAATGACCTCATAACATGACTTGCAGGAATTACGTTTTATTTAATCATATGAGCAGCAAAAGATTGATTTACTTAGCAGAACTCATGGAAAGGGCATTAATTTTCATGGTTTCTTACTTATATTTCAGTGTCACAAATAATGAATGGTATATATATTTAAGAGCTGTCACAAATCTTCTAAGAAAAACATGACTATAATTAATAGCAAATCTTGTTGCTTACTCATCTGCTCCACAGTAACAAACATACACAGAAGAAAAATAAACAGCCCAACTACCAATCTCTGTAAAGCTTCTACAATATAATACAAGAGCTCTTACACAAACAGGCACCACCCCATATGGAATGCTCTTATCCCTTTCTTGCTCAGACAACTTTACCTGGATGCTAACAACCAGTATCTAGAAAATTTAACTTACCAAAATAGATGAAACAAACTTGTTGACAAAAACCACTTGAATACACCCAACAGTTAGGTAAATACGATTGTCAACAACATCCATATTTGTATATGCAATGCCATCTGTAGCATTCACATACGATACCATTTTGAAGTTGAAAACTTCTTCTTCTGTGATGTAAAGAGCCTTGAGAAGAAAAAAGATAGTATCTCTACTGTAAAAACTTATGTACTGGAGAAACTTAACTTCAAGACAAAATGTAGTACCTCATACCACTCAGACATTTTTACTTCAAATATGTCAACAATATATGAAAAACAATCACATTTTAAAAATCCATCGAAGTAGCTGAAAATACTTAGTTGAAATCTCAGCTTGAATAATTGTTAATTAAAGTCAACAGAGTAAGAGGTGCAATGAGCAGCTGAATATCACAGTTGCACAAATTAATGTCAGCCTAATAATTATTGGCTGTGGGAGCAAAATGAATCTGTCTCTAGAGAGTGCTACTCCCAAGAAATACATAAAAGATGACTGAAAAAAATCACAGTAGAGAGTAGAGTGAATCTACAAATTTACAAATCTAATTTAGCATCCATTCCAACGATACACGCATATGCCTACCTTTTTATACAATGCTGTCTCATCAGAATCCACAACAATGATGTTCTTCAATTTTGCAGTCACGTCAGTTGCTGCTTTCTTCATGATCACTTGGCTATCCAGACCTCAAAAGATAAAACATACAAAATCTATACACTATTCCAGTTACACTATTACAGTTTTGTGTCCTTGTGAATAAAGTTTTGTTCCTACCTTCAATGTGAATTTCAGCTATTCTTTGTTTTTTCTCTCTAATAAAAATACGCAAACACGATAAATCTGCACAGATAATGAGGTCAATAACATCTTCATACTTCGATTTTTTTGATGCTATGGGAAACAAAAAATAACAAAAGTTACTGTTCTTCAATGAGGACATGTAATATTTTGGTATTCCTTTGAACCAGTAAGCAAGAGATGGATGCTCCTCAAGTATAAGGTATTAACTGTAAGGCCATCAATGGTCTTAATTAATACCAAGAAAAAAAAACAAAAAAACCTGAAAAAGGTTTTCTATTTACATTGACTCAGACCCTCCAATGCATAGCAAAGGTATGCTTTGACCTATATATCAGAAAACTGCACATGCCTAAGGATATTACCCTATCAGTATACATAACCCTAAGCAAAATTTCTCATATCAAACATCATTGACAGGTTTACAAAAATAGAAAATACATTTGTTTTCTTCCTTACTTAAGTGAAGAAAGAAATGATAAGAGGAAAAAAAAAAAGAAGAAACTTACTTAATTTCTTAAGAACATCCTTCTTCTCCTCTGTTTTTTCATGGACGGGCTCTTCTGCAGCTTTAGTAACTTGTTTGGGTAGAAGATTATTCAGATAGTTCATAGCATTCAGCAGAGCTTCAGTATGCAAATGAACATCTAGAGATGAAAAGTTCACCTGAAAGAAACATTTTTGTTTATCCAATATGCCTCCTTCTCCACACTGAAAAAATGTTAAAAAAAAGATATCATACCTTTATTTTCTGCAGAACATTCTGATAGACAGTTTTCACTTCTGGTCCTTTAATATCAGTCTATTTCACCAAAAGTGTGCAAAAAGCAAACAAATAAATCAGAAGTTTGTAAATTTCACTAGAGGAAACTTATTTTCAAACCCACTACAATTTAAAATGTAAAAATTATTCTGTTGAAGGAGTACACAAACTGCACATGACACTCAAGATGTTAAAAACATCAATAAGAAAAAACCTTCAACATCTGCTGCATATTAATGTGAAGTTTATGAGAGGCTTACAATTCAAAAGCAAAGTCCACTCTTTTCTGACCTTTATATACTCCAGAGTGAGAAGATCATCTTCTACATTATCCAATGTAGTAATTATGTAAACTGGCTTGTCATTATCATCTAAAAAAAAAAAATAAGCCCCACAAACATAAAGGAATACAGAAAGTCACTTTTTTGAAAAGAAAAAAAACCTTCAACTTTCCTTATCTATAACTGCAAGCTAGGCTACTAGCTGTCATTACTGCCTAATCACAAACCATTACTGTTTAATCACTTTTGCAGAAGTAAAATAATTAGATGTCTCTCTAAAATCATCTGCACCAGAACACTTACCAAAGCACTAACATGAGAATGAGCTCCTGATTTACTTCCCCTCAGCCCTCCATTTAACTTAAGAAGCAAATCTTCCTTATTTGACAAAAGCCCTACAGACATTTTGAAGAAAAATTCAGTGTTATTTGTGAATAATTCCTTGACGAGATAATAAATACTTACCCATATACTCTGGGCACAGAAGACAAACTTCACGAAGAAAAGCACTTCCAGTCATGTCAAATTTTCTTAGTTTATATTCAGTGCCTAAGCCCAAAATATCAAGCTCCAGCACAGGCACCTCAGTATTACCAGTAAGACGGCATAATTTAATTAAGACCTAAAAAAAAACCCCAAACAAAACACACACTCAAAGCCAGTAAGGGATTATCCTCTCAGTTTTTATACAGGATATATTCACTTACGTTTTATTGGTTAATGTCTATTTGTGTATTGATCATTTAACTTTATACAGCAAATGCCTTGGAAAAAATAGACAATTCAACAAACAGTACTGGTCATTGTTCTTGCAACAAATACTTCAAACATATATATGTAATACTAAAGTAACAGTTACACAAACTAAATTATTTATAAAAACAATTCTGTACAGCACTCAGCAATGCTCAACACAGTCAAAACTGGATTTTCAGTCAGCATAAAGTGTTTACTACTTTCATGGGAATTCCTCTGAACTCTCCTGCTAAGAGTTAGATTATCAAGATGAATGTCAGGCAAGAGGGTTTACTACTTTTTCATCCATACATGACAATATTGTTGTTATACAAACACCTAGCTAAGCTGTTGTGTCTGACTTTGACAACCAAATACATGTTTTCTTCTTTTCCATGTAAAGCTGTCTGCAAATATGGAAAACCAAAACCAAACTCAGAAAGTAATTGTGAAGTATGAGGACAACAGAAGTGATTTCTAATAGAGTCCCAATTTTATTTTTTTCTTCATGGTTATAAGTTAGTTGCCATTAGCAAGTAACACAAAACACAGCATCCACCTTTAGACTAGTAGTTCTTAAACAGGGTCATCACATAAACAGTGCATTTCAGTTTTAATTGTAGTAAAGGTGTAGTATGCAGTATGCTGCAAGCTAGCTAGGATCTACTGAAGACCTTCTGTAAGCCCTACCCTAAAACTGAATTTGTAAAGCTAACTGAATTTGTATGATTTATTTTAAAAATAAATGTGAAGTAAAAAACAGTGAGTAGCAGGAATAACACTGTCATAGCCGTGATGGCAAAGATAACCACAGTGTTAGGAGGCCACATCTTTCACTAGAGCAACTGATAGTTAGAAAGTATTCTTGCATTTGGGTAAAATACTCCTTTTTTCTGCCCAAGTCTGAAACAGCAAGAACACAGAAAATTCTTCATAGTAAAGATGCTACAGTGATGTCAGAATGATTTTTGCTTTTTTTTTTTTAATATATTCTCTGTATTCTTTACACATACATTCATAACCTTCCCAGTACTTTTCCCTACCCTGTTGCCTCAGCTAAGAAAGACTAAACACATTCCAGGGGGCCTCTATCCTATCTCGGCTCTCCCTGGCTACCAAGGTCTTCGGGACACATTTTCATAAACAAGTACAGCGAGTACAAAGGTAGAGTGGCTCCAGAGAAGGCGCTTGACCTGTGGGGAACTGCATCACCACTTGTCCTACTAACCGGTGCTTTTTATATATTATGCTAATTTTCTAAAATCTAAAAAACTGTATTCACCCCTGTGGGGGTGGGCTTTTGTGGACACTGTTCCATAACTGCCCCTGGAGCTCCAATAAAGATACACTTTTATATTACCTCCTATACTAAAAGTATCTCGACTTTAGTATCTAAGTTGGAAAAGGCATCAACAGGATCGGTGAAAAACTAGAACAGAAAAACATGGTGCTTGTTACAAAATAAAACATTAATGAAGTTTTCCCACTGACCACAACAGTATGTAGAAAAAAGATATCACAAGCACATATTTAGCTAAAACAAATACGTAATGTGATTTCTGAGAGACAGGTAAAGAAAACTCAGTGACAAAGTGAGTTGGGAAATGAAGTGAATAAATCAATGCATTTTAGTGATGACCAGGATACAGAAGCACAGCTATGATTTCGAAAAAAACTCTGGATAATAGTTTCAGAGAAAAAGGGGGAACTAATACTTTTGCAGACATGGATTTATGAACACAATGAACACGGAAAAATTACAGTCCTTATCTGCTTCAGGGAAATTTAAAAGGTAATTTTACCTCAGCTACTTCAAACCTTAGCTGGAATTCTGTCATATTTCTCAAAGATTCTTGTTTGCATAGCGTTTTTCGCCTTGTACTGCCATCTTGCTTGAGGGAATCAGATGAGGCTTCAAAAAATGGCACATCTTCCACAGGACTGCTTAGTGCATCATAAAATTCTTCTTCTGATTCTAGGGATTAATTCACAGCAACATTACTTATGCAACATTACACAGCCAATATTTTACAGTACTATGGCCTCGAGTTTTTATATCTACATCTCTAACAGCTTAAATGTATGAGTACCTTGCTGGTAACAACCAACCAATAAAATCTGTTTCCATAACCACAGCCTCTCCTGCCTCCACAACTTTACACCAACAGCTGCCTCCCTCACGTCATCATGAACTTCAGTTTTCATTAGCTAATTCCTTTGTCAGCATTCTCTCACTACTGGCTTTGCAAAAGACAGCACAAACAGTGCTTTGTCTTGCATTTGGTGTGAACTAACAACTCATCTGCTGGTCAGACAGCTGCTTACAGTACAGGAGTCTTTGCCTCAGCATCAGGCACGCTACTTGGGATTTCCTCCTGCTACAGATCTCCCATTTCAGAGAGACTTCTAAGGACTATAAAGCTTTTATTCTACTTTACATTATTGCAGATATATAACCAAGATAGATTGTACAGTCTTGTAAAGGTTTTATTCACCTAAAAACCATAAACACTGTAGAAGGTAACTGCAGAGGAAGTATCCTTCTTCTGAAAAAGTCAATCAATTACAGGAAGTATTTTCTAAAGCTTAAATATAGCTCTGAGTTTTTGGAGAGTGAAGATAGAGAATTAACATCAATCACTTAAAAGGACTGCACAGCTGCATGTATAGTATAGATTAAAAATCAGACTTGATTCAAATATAAATCTAGCTATTACTTTCTCAAATTACTTGTTGCCAGCATGCATTCTCATTTCATCTAAATTTTAAGAACTGAAAGACATTTCCACTCTACCTTTGGACACCCAAAGAAACTCATAATAAAATAGACGAAGATGCACAAATACAAATTTCTATACGTACTGCCTACACACTGAATTTAAAGCTATAAAGTAGATTAAAAAATTAACTTTGCTGATTATTTTGCTAGTGCTTACAAACCACATGTATCGTTAACTTGAGAAAGAAGAAGTAGTTTGGTTCTCTGTTTTTCCAGTTGAGTGTTTTGGCATCACAAACATGATTGACACTGAAATACCACCGATATATTTGATTCTTTTTCTAATGTAACTACTAGATGAAATGTTAGGATCTTGCTGTTTGAAAAGCAAGGCAGTATTGAACACAACTGGTTCTTCCACAGCTAATCTTCTGCTTTACTCATGAGAAGTCAAAATGTTTGTTTATAAAAACACAGTAGTTTCTAACAGTCATCATTTCAGTATTTTGTTATTTAAATAAATACACCTAAATAGGAGAGAAATCCTCCACTGTAGCAAAGTGTTTTCTGAGGATTCCCTGAGGCTTTTCTTTGTTCCCCTGCTCTGTATGCTATTGGCTGTTTTTGAAACATGCACCCTGCTGTACCCAAAATCTATTGGTGTGTTCCCACGCCTGTCTTCCCTTCAGACCTCCCGGGACTGGCTCCAGGAGAGCCAGCCCCACCCCCTTCCCTTCCCTTATAAACCGATGCCGGCAGGAGTTCGGCGTGTCCATCTTGGAGCCTGCCAGCCCTTACTCCCATCCCCCACTTTCCTTCCCCTTTCCCTCCCCTGCACCCCACCTAAGGACCCTAATAAACCTCCCAGGCAGACCCGGAGATGGGATCCAGTTCGTTCTTTCGTCTCACTACGTCTCCTGCTAGAATTTCTGTGGCCGGAGTCCCATGCCACGCTAAGCACACCCCGGGGGCCGCCCGGCCCGGACTTGGTGAAGATACGCGCTGCGGGGACCTCGTTTTGTGAGGCCGCTGCTTCCTGCCATCCTCCCGCAGAGAGAAACATCACTTCACCACAGAAAATAATTAAAATCCTCATCAGAGGACTAAGCACATGCTAAAGCTAAAAATGTCATACTACTTTAAATGCCTTGAATAGAGATTTGCATTAACATATGCCCAGACAAAAATAAACCCACCATACCAAAAAAATTTTACTGCTATACCCTCAGGAAGGAATGACAAAAACAAGCATATAGAATTTTACTGCTATGAGAAAATTCTCAGGTATTTTGTACAGTATCAATCCCAGTAAGCTAAACAGAATATAACACTAGTCAGACCTCAAGAACTTGAAAGGAAGCCCCATATCCTTGCTTACAGCAAGAGTAATAAATAAACTCAAAGAACTCAAAAACTTCTTGACTTGACCTTCTTCTTAAGCAAGACATTAAAATAAACTATATTACCTGACTCAGCAACAGAATGAAGATCCAAAACAGGATACGCGCCTGGAGACAAATATTGGGCTGAAAGCACAGGGGACACTGCAGTCTGAAACAGGAGATACGGTAAGGTCTTTTGCTTCCTATTTCACGCATATATGCTGCCTCAAAATTCTACAACTTAGGGAAACTTAACTTATGTGCAAATCCGTACAGTTAAACACATTACAAAAATTATAAGTATGAGGAGAAATGAGATCTAAAATAGGCAGCAGCAATTGCACTTTCATCTAGCTAGAGAAAACGCACTAGGAAACACAGTGAAGAGGTTCAAACATACAGCTTCACAGACCAAAAGATGGTCAGAAATGGCATATCATATGAAAAACATGAAAAATCATAAAAGATTAAACCTATTCCTTCAAAGGACTGCAATAACGCAACTTCAGAGAACAACAACAGTTTTTACAAAAATAACACAAGTGCCTGGTGCAGAAAAAAGAAACAAGAATTAAATAAAACATTAGAGGAAATAGAACTGCTTTGTATTTTATAGAACCAAAGAAACATTTAGGTTAGAAAAGACCCTTCAGATTGCCAAGTCCAACTGTAAACCTAGCACTGCCAGGGACATGCTTTAGAGGTGAACTCAAAAGCCTCATCTATAAATCTTTTAAATGGCTGCAGGGACGGTGACTCATCCATTGGGCAGTCTGCTCCAATGTTTGACAATATTCTAGTGAAAAAATTTTTCCTAATATCCAATCTAAACCTCCTCTGGAGCAATCTGAGGCCATTTACTCTTGTCCTGTCTTTTTTTACTTTGGAGAAAAGACCAAACCCTCAGTCTTTCTTGCAGTGAGGAGCACAAAACTGAGCAAAGACTTCAAGGTGTGGCCCCACCAGTGCCAAGGACAGAGGCACAATCACTGCCCTGGTCCTGCTGGTCACACTATTGCTGATACAAGTCAGGATGCCAATGGCCTTCTTGGGCATATGCTAGGTCATGTTCAGATGCTGTCAACCAGCACCCCCAGTTCCTTCTCTGCCAGGCAGGTTTCCAGCCATTCTGTCCCCAGCCTGTAGCACTGCTTGGGGTTGTTGTGACCCAAGTGTGGGACCTGGCATTTCACCTTACTGAATTTCACTGCTTCACACATCTGGGAAAAAACCAACTAGTAGAGTACTGAGAGAAGACCTCACAGCAGTTGTCATCTTTCTCACAAGGGGAAGCAGAGAGGCAGACACTGATCTCTCTGGTAACCAGTGACAGGACTCGAGGGAACAGCATGAAGGGGTGTCAGGGAGGTTTACACTGGGAAAAGGTCCTTTCCCAAGGTAGCTGGGCACAGGAGCAGGCTTCCCAGGGAAGTGGTCACAGCCCCAGCCTGACAGAGTTCAAGAAGCATTTGGACAATGCTCTCAGGTACATGGTGTAACTCCTGGGGATGGTCCGGCACAGGGCCAGGAGTTGGACTTTGATGATCCTTGTGAGTCCTTTCCAGGTAAGGATAATCTATGATTCTATGAGTCTTCAATTGTGAAATGCAATTATGCACAACCCAGAGTAGTAACTGAAAGTATGTGCAATGCCACTAGAGTGCATCATGAAACAGGAATCCTCCACTCCACGTGGTTTCATATATCACAGAATTAAATTCCCAGAGCAAAGGTATCCAAACAGTTTATTTACCATCAAGTCTCAGAAAGCAGTCTCAGCAATCTGAGTTTGTAAAGAATTCTCACCTGCAGGTTCCACATGCACATGTATTATACACGTGCCTTGCGCAGAGTACTAAAGTAAGAGGAGAACTGTGCATTTTGTGCCCTTTCTTCTTCAGTGTGTTGGTCTGGACTGCACAGCTGACAGCAGTTCTTTCCCTGCATCACCACACCTTCTCCTCTCCCTTGTTACTGCACCTTTCAAAGCTCAGGCTCAGACAATTATTCCCAGAATCACAGTATCAAATCCATACATTATGGCAACAAGAAACACTCCATCTTTGAACGCTGTTTCCAAGGCTACATTTTTCATCTCACTCTTAACATTTCAACAGTCTCTCTTAGTCTCCAGCCTACGTAAATCTGACTTTACTGAATATATTCTGTCTATGAGTAATAAAGTATTTAAGACTCTTGTAACTGTGAAAGTGTCTCATCTGTAACACTTCCTCATTCTAAGAAAAACAAGGGGAAAAAACTGAAATTTGATTTCATAGTACCAAATAATGAAAAATAGCCTTCCACACTTAAGTGAACTGTCTTCTTGACAGTGGACTGTCTTTTTTGAACACTGAGTTTAAAAATGTAGAAGGATCTGTTCCAGAAAGTCTTCTCTTTTCACAGCTCAAGAACACTTCCACCATTAACTCAAAATGTACAGAAGGAATTAGCACTCTGAAAAAGGATTTCACAGCCTTTCGGTTCAGGAGTAAAGTGATGCTAACAAAGTTCAGAAGAATTTCAGCTGTAAGGATGAAAGCATGGGAGTATACCTGCCACCACCAAAGCAGAAAATCCATTCAAATTAACCAAATGTAATACTAGGAATTAAAGTCTGTTAAGCTCTGGAGGACATGGAAGCTTAAGTAGACAGGTTTAAGCATAAGTTTTGATATGGACTCACATATAATGCAAATAGATTCATACTTGGTTCACAGTCTTTCCTCACTTCATCTAGTGTACATCGCAACTAATGTATAGGTAATGTTAACCACTTCAAAGTCACTTAAAACCCTTTAGATGTAATAGCTGAATTCTAATTAAATTCAAGTATAGTCAGTATTATAAAGCACAATACAATTATCTTGTACATGAAGATCCTATTCATGTAAAAGTAAGGTCCCAATATCTACCCTACAAAAAAAGTTAGCCTGTGATTAGTTGCACAAAACAGAGACTAAGGCAGTTTTCGGCTGGGCATGCTATTAATATATGGCAAGTGAAAAAACAGGTCCGAATTAGCTAAAATTTTAACAGCATCACTAAACAGATGGCAAGAACCACAAGGTGAAGTGAAACAGTCTTCACTCTACATTTAATTTCAATAGGTACGCATGCCTAAATGTTGCATTTACTGTTAGTAAATATTATGCTAACGTAACCCACAGAAAATACCAAACTGCAGCAATAGCCTACAAGAACAGGGCAGAATAATTTGTGCAAAAATGGAATAATAATTATCAAATAATCTAAAAAAAAAAACCCAAACACAAAGATGATCACTAGTCATTTAGAATCAAGTGCACAAGCTATTAAGTAACAGACTGTTAGAAATACTTACAAATGACAGAAGAATGGAGAGCTAGATTTTGTCTTTGACTTTTAAGATTTCACATATATTCTAATATGACTGCTTTAAACATACATAAAACATAGCCAGATCACACAGACTAGAGTCATGTTAAGAACTAGAAACCGTGAATTAATTTCCCAGTTTTATTAAAAACAGCTACAAAGGTGAAATACATTTTTCAGTAATTATAACAAGAAAGTGGCAAACTTCTGTTCTGAAGAAGGTTTAAAACAGCAACCCAAACAATTTTCACAAAGGAAAGGGGGTGGGGAAAGAGCAAGATAACTTGCCAAACTCCTAATCGTTAAAGTGCAAGGAAGAACTTCCACCCCTGAGTTACATTGAGTAATTGACTTGAAATGGGAAAGACTGAAGTCAGCTGAAAAAAAGCTGCCACTTTTGCCAGGCAGGCATTGTTTATAAAACAGATAGTGAATATTTTTGTTTGGTTTTTGAAACTAAGATCTAAGATCACATAATACTTGAACTTTAAAAATTTCAGCATTTTAATGTTTTCTTCACTACACAAAATAGTTGAACCCAAATTATGCAGCACTATGATACATGTGTAAACTTGAAGGTACAATTAAACTAATCCTCAATAAAACTGAGTACGTTTGTTAGTCAAGATTATTATGAGCTACAAATTAATTATCACAGTAGTAAAACTCTGAGGGGCTCTATTTTAAATCCAAACACTGAACTATTTCATAATTATTGGCTAACTATTTTATAATTACTGGCTGAAGTTCACAATAAACTAACTAACTAAAGATTTACAAAAAAAGATATAGAAAAAAATTTTCTATAGCTTTAGAGAAAAAGCTAACTTTTTCAAGAGGCACTAAGCCAATGCTTGCTCTTCACATTCTTGTACACCTTTCAAAACTCCAGTGTTAATATCAAGAAGGTATTTTTCTGATCATTTTTAATGACATCTATTTTAAAAACCTTACCTCAGTTACTTTTGGAGGAGAACTGGTAGCAGGTGCACTTTCTGGCTTAGGAATGCTATCAATTAGCTCCAAGATACTTGTCACCTTCTGGTCTGATATTTGGACAGAAAGTAAAGGCAACTGTCCAGACATTTTGAACCTGTTTTTTCAAGAACCAAAGTCAGAAGTTCCACAGTTAAAACAATCAATGTTAAAATTATTTCATTCAAACCTCACGTTAACTTTCTTCTGAAAAACACAAAAGTCTTCCTGGTCATAAAACTACTCATCTAACCATTGCATGTAGTGTGTATATATACATACATATATGCAAATATGTAAAAACCCTTCTGTTGCACACGGAAAAGTTACTTGATCAGCAAATACCCACTTTATTAACACAATTTTTATTTCCATTTGCTACAAAGTCTTGTGGATCAAGCTTATAAATATTACTAATAACCACTTCTAATTGGGCTACATACAGCATATTTTCCTTATAATCAGCTATTGCTCCCTCTTGTTCAAGTATTTAGTATAATTACTTGCAATAAATCACGTAACTGAGCTTTTACAGAAGAGAAGGTGGAGGCTTTGAATGTTTAGGGCTGGAAACATCAAAAATATATACAAAATACTTCCTAGAAGTCACGTATATTTAAGCTGTTTCTAGCAGAAGTCTAGATATTTAACAAAGGAATAAATGTCATAGCAATGTAGGATATAAAAGCATAAAATAACAATATTTAAAAATTAAAACAGTGTGTCAGGAACAAGACGAGCAACTTCCTCCCACTTTTGAAATGCTTAACTCACATCTAAATCTTTAAAGGGACACAAAATATAAGACTGAAGAAAATATGAGGACAAAAAAGCTCCGTATTTTCAATCAGTCTCAGCCAACTTTGATATTATGAGAGCATCCGAAAAAACAGTTTCTGAAACTTAAGCAAGCACAAAATTGTACAGTACAGTTAAACTGTGACAGTAACTAGTTTCCTTCAGTTTATGAATTCCTTCACATCCCTAAATTCTCAGAGGCATAATTCTCAACCACTATTCTTATTCCTAATTCCAGTGATATCAGAAAGAGATTTAGACCCTTTTTTTTTCTTTTTCTTTTTGTTCTTTTATTATTTTGGAGAGGGTTAAGGTAGATGTTGAGCTACCATGTTTGAAGGGACCTCTCTGTCTACTTTGCTCCAACAACTGAGGACATAGAGCAATTCTCGCTTCCACTGTACTTAAACCTCCCTACAAAAAATTGTGTATGTTGTTTAAATATTTTTCATGAGTGTTTGTACAACTCAGCCCATACAGTTGAAAGGAAGCACTTAGCAGAAAAAAAAGAAGACAGCTGCAAATAATCTGGGTTCACTACACTGCTCTTTAAACAAAAGCTTGTAAGGTTTGGAAAAGACCTGGAAGGAGAATACAATTGCTCCCCATCTGTAAAGAATGAAGCACAGAGGAGCTAAGTGCTTCACTTGATGAGGAAATTTGCACAGAAACTTCCTTCAAGCTAAGTCTGATTGTGTTTAGAGAGAAAGAAATGTGAAGAATGCCACCATCAAAGCTGCAAATAGGTACATTTCTTCACACTGGAATTTTTATTGTGTTTATAATGAATCATATTAAATAGAAGGATGCTCTTAACATTGCTATCTTAATACTTTCTTCATACACCTTCAAAAACCATATGACAGACTCTCAGACACCTCCTCCAGAAAATGGTGGAGGATGACAGGATATGACAGGATGAAACAAACACAAAAAATATAAAACCTGACACAGGCTATAAAACTACAGAATCATGTTAGTGCTTCCAAATGCAAAGTGACAGAAACTCTAAGAAGCATCCTACTACTAGAAAAGAAAGAAATGCAGATATTCATATCCAACCACAGTGGAAGTCCATCTTAAGGACTAGGAAACATGAGTAGATGAAAACACAGATAAACAGTGGAAGTCCCTTGATACAGCAGTCATTAACAAAATTACCTAAATTACTCTTCAAGACAGCAATATAGAAATGCGTTGTTCTAAACAAAGCCAGGGCAAACCCCAGTAAATTGATTACTGTTTTGACCAACAAAATCACAAGGTATTCAAATTATTTTGATGGTCACTAAAGGACGTACAAAGAATCAAAGAACCAAAAAATAGAGACACCCAATCACCAGCTTTTCAGATGACTCAATGTAAAATAGAGGCCTTCCAAACTAACTAAGTCATTCATAAAAATCTACTACATTAAACAATTCTGGTACTAGGTTTTGCTGTAGAACTAATATCTTTCCACTCATTTTTCTCAAAAGAACTACACTGTTCCATGCAGACAGTTCCAAACAGTAATAACAAGAAACTCTGGAAAAACATAATACTGGGTTTATATGACAGTATACTTATAAAAATTGAAATATAAAGGAATAGCTACATGTATACTAAAAATAAATTTATATATACACGTAACTGATGTAAGCATAATACCCTATTCAACCACATTTACTAAAATTTACAGTTTAGGGGATTCTTGCTGACACCAAAGCTACAATTGACTTTTATCATTTGTGCCCAATGTTGTATAGAGAAAAATTAGGGAAAAATTTTCCTGAGTCAGTTTATACACATGAACTGCCAAAGCACACCTCGCAGCCAAGACAGTTAGACAGGCAGTATTGCAATACTGCAACAGGTGTTCTCACTAAGTGAAGACACTCCTTAATCCAGGTTACACCCACATAACTTTGAGAGATGTCAATCACAAATCTACATTAAAATTATGTCATTCTGTTATATGGCCACAGAAAAAAAATCTCACTTTCTAACATAAAAAGATTCCTGTGAATTGCATTCCCTTTATTTGACCTCCACCAAAGGAAAAGTAAGGAGGGAAAACATTAAGATACTTTGAAAGCAACAAATTTCAGAATCTGGCCTCCCATGTTTCCAGAAGGTGGCAGCATTACATCATGCAGTCATTGATCATTATTAACAGTTTAAATTATTTTCTTCTGATTGGTACAATTTCTTTAACTAACAGCATTTTACTAAATAAGTCTAAGTGCAAACTCAAGGCATTAAGAGCTGTTTCTCAGAGAAGTGATCCATAACAGATAAACTAACTAGAGCAATAAGCCAAGTCAAAAAAGAGGGAGGATGACAGCACATTACTTTTCAAAGTATTTTTTTATGTTTATAAAGGAGACTCTAAGTTCAGATTTTCAGTTCCTCAGTATTTTCAATGAGAACTGAAATGCAGCTATTAGTAAGACTGAATTAGAAGAGGCGGTATTATCTTTAATAAAAGTCTTTAAATATATTAAACATACAACTATAGCATTCTATCATCTTTTCAGTATCTGAAACGTCTTTAATTTATTTTCTATTTTTCTCAGTAAATGTATTTCACTTCCAAGATTTACGCATAGCCAACACAAAAGACCATAGGTGTGACTAGATCTTTTTTTTTTTTTAAACTTTTCCCCTCAAGAAAGTCATTTACCATAAAATTTCAAAATGAGGAAAAACACATACTTGGGCATTCTTGCATCTGTAAGAACCATAGCCCTGCTAAATTCCAGTTTTACATCCAAGGGCTGCAAGATACACTGAGATGAATTTTTTAGCTTCCGAGCTTCTTGCCAGTTCTCATCTAGAAGAGAAGAGAAATCCTACTTTAAACATTGAAAGAAATTCCTTCTCAATACACATCACAGAATTCAAGTGTCTGATATTCCTGTATATTTAAAAAAATTCAGGTGCCACAATCTCTTTTACAGCTCTATCAACAGATGTATATTACACAAGATCTGAATGTCAGACATACAAGACTAATGAATAATTTCTCCCATTCTCATCTGCACAGGTACTCACTCCATCCATGCTGCAGACTTCTAAAGATCCAATTCTTAACATGCATGGTACTGGGAGTTTAGTCTCTAGGTACTCCCCTGGAACCAAAGGATTAATAATTAAATGCTTAAGACTTCTCTGATTGTGACTGACTTTACGTTGCTAGTTCCCAAAATAATGAAGTTTCCTTTGATACCTTATTGAAGTAAATTGACTCCAATTCTTGAAGTAAATTGATTCTGATCCTTTCTTTACCCTCACAAAATGATCAAACTTACAACTACTTGTGGATTCTGCTTTAAATTTGGAGAGAAGCAAAGTCACTGAAGGAAAATACCATCACAAAAAAATTATAGTCTTACATTTATTATTCAACAAATCAAATGAGATGTCTTCAACAAAAGGGATTTTATTATAAATTTGCTAAGATTGTAATTGAAGTCCTAAAGGAACGTTTTGGAATTTCATAATACGTTCATGGTACTGAATTTAGAACACTTACATTTGAAGAAGTGTATTCCAAAAGATTCTCCACTGCTTCAGCTACAAATGTAAGAGGCACAACAACCACCAGACTATATTTAGTCATATAAAGAAAGACTACTTTCATGAATACTTACCATGCTTGCTGTACAGTAACTGCATACTGCTGAGCTGGACATCAAAACTGTCATAAGCTCTTGACATTATATCTTCAATAGTCCTTTGCCCTACTTTGAGTTCTGACAAATCAGAACGACTTTTGCTTGTCATCTTAGAAAAGTCACAAAAAAGCATAAATCAATTTCAAAAATATTCAAAGCACTAATTCTACAAATACTTGTTCCTACCACAACAAACGATTAAGTCCTCACTATAAGGTCACAGAGTCTTACAACTATCACAGCACAGCAAATAATGTAATATTCCTAGCCTGCATCAAAACAAAAACCGGAGAGTATTAACTATATTTCTTCCTCAAAGAAGGACAAAATAAAAGGTGAGTTAAAATATACTATATACTTTGTAGACAATAATTTTTTTTGATAAATGGCTTACACACCAAATTATAATGTCTCAAGCCCTTTGTAATCAGTAGAATAATCATTCAGAAATTTTATGTATAAAATATTATTGCATTAATCAACTCAGACACATGAAATCGATTTCTGAGCCCTGTTGAATTCAGTTGTGATGTATTAGAGAGGAAAAGATGATTTGGAATGTTCATCATCAATGTCTTTCCTTTAATATCAGTCAATATTTCTTTGATTCAGCTTTCAGACACCCATACTTATTTGGTATTTCACATTGGCATGAGCCCTCTCTGATGTTCGTCTCTGATAAAATATGGCTATCCTCATCCTTATATGTCAAATAATTTTGGATTCATATTTGGTTTTGTCAAAGCCAGATAATATTCAAGAGAATTAAAAGAAATTTAAAAATTAGCATCTAAGACATAGCACTTCTTTTTCAATACTGCTGGACTATGAGTACTTTTATGTTAACAATAACTTAGAGATTCAAATTCAGAATGAGTACACTAATAACCCTATTTGAGACACAGTTTTAATTTTATATGCCATTTTTCCTCCTGGGACTTAATCTTTTCCAGTATGCAACTGGGGGAGAAAGACTATTTTTTTTATATTAAGCATAATCATTTAACAAATTACCTACATCTCACTGAAGCAGGTGTCACTCAAAGTGAATACAGAATTACTAATCATATCCTGAAAGGCAACTGAATTTTCTCTTATGGTATTTCTAATTTCTACTAAAGCAGACGACCCAATCCAGGAGTCATATTCACTACAAAAATTACTCCTCCATTTCAGGAAAAAGATCTCACAGACACACTGAAGTCTGATTTTGAAATGTATTCTTCTAGGTTATTCTTCAAAGGGTAATCTTGTATGAGTGGAGAAGGAGGTGGGCTATTAGATCTAGGATTAGATCCAGGACGCTGTCTGAAGCACACAAACTGCTACGAAGTGTCAACTTTACAAACTGCCTACAAGTGACCAGCATTCAGAAGAGCTGGTGAAATTATTTGTCACCGAAAAGCTTGGATTTACAATCAGATCACATACAGAGCAATCTTCTTCACTAATTCCACTTTCTGAAACAATCCAATACATTGTTTTTCAACATGACCTACTGCAAGATTCCGCACTTGGCTCAGGGCAGCCCCTATTATCAAAGCATGGCACCACCATGACTGACGCAGCTGATCAGACAGAGCTCTGGTGGGAAGATGCTGCCATCCAGGTGCCAGGCTGCAAGATGTGCTGACTCTTATGCCAACACCAGACAGCTGGAGTGAGCACACCTGTGGCAGCTGTGCCCAGGTAGAGAAACTCCTCTGCTTAGTGACACAGTTCAGGAAAGAAGTCAGCAGGTTGAGCCAATCAATAGCCATGTGAACATGAGCCAGCGTGTGCCTGGGTGGCCAAAAAGGCCAATGGCATCCTAACTTGTATCAGAAACTGTGTGGCCAGCAGAACTAGGGAAGGGATCGTCCCCCTCTACTTGGCGCTGGTGAGCCTGCACTTTAAATACTATGTTTAATTTAGGGGTCCTCACAGCAACAAAGACGTTGAGGTGCTGGAATATGTCCAGAGAAGGGCAACAGAGCTGGGGAGGGATCTGGAGCACAAGTCCTTTGGGGAGCAGCCAAGGGAGCTGGAGTTCTTTAGCCTGGAGAAAAGGAGGCAGAGAGGGGCCCTTACCTTAAAAATAGCTGAAAGGAAGCTGCAGCTCTTGAGGGTGTAGGTGGGGAGTTAGTCTCTTCCCCCAAGAAGCAAGCAACTGAACATGCAAAAACACTCTCAAGTTGTACCAGGGGTAGTTTAGATGGGATATTAGGAAAAATTTCTTCATAGAAAGGTTTGCCAAGCACTGGAACAGGCTGCCCAGGGACATGGTTGAGTCATCATCCCTGGAGGAATTTAAAAGCCATGCAGACATGGCACTTAATAACATAGTTTAGTGGTAGACTTGGCAGTACTGGCTTAATGGTTGGATTCAAGGGTCTTCAAGTTCTTTTCCAATGTAAGTGATTCAGTAGTTCTGTGATCAATGCAGGCCACTGACAGTGGGATTGAGAGTTGCTCTATGGAGTAAGACCAGGGGTGGTGGTGGATGAGAAGCTGCACATTACCTGGCAATGTCCACTTGCAGCCCAGGAAGCCAAATACGCCCTGGGCTGCATCCAAAGCAGCACGGGCAGCAGGGCAAGGAAAGGGTTTCTGCCCCTCTGCTCTGCACCTCACCTGGAGTACTGTAACCTGTGGGAGGAGGTCCAGAGAAGGGCCAGAAAAGTGATCAGAGTAACAAAACACAACTGAGAAAAGGCTGAGAGTTGCTGTTGGTCAGCCTGGAGAAGGCTCTGGGGAGACTCTTCAGCAGCCTTTCAGTACTCAAAGAGGACCGGAAGGGAAGATGGGAACACGCTTTTTACCAGGACTTGTTCTGACAAGTTCTCACATTTTGAGAGTAGATACAGACTAGATATACGGAATTTTCTTACAAGGAGAGTGACAAGACGCTGGCACGAGTTGCCCAGAGAAGGGGTGGATGCCCCACCCCTGGTGACATTCAAGATGGTCAGGATAGAGAGGTGGCTGAGGAACCTGATCTAGTTGAAGATGTCGCTGCTCATTGCAGAGAACTTAGACGCAATGACCTTTAATAGTCTCTTCCAAGCCAAACCATTATAGGATTCTAACTGAAACTGCATGCTCAGAAAGTCATTATGTGGAAAAGACATAGAAAACTTACTCTCTTTAAAAAGATTTTAAGATTTGAAACAAATTCTTACTAAAAAACAAGACAGCCTTCTAAACAGATAGTAAGTGGCAGAATCAATCTTATCCAGAGTACAACTACCAAAAAAAATTAAATTTGCTGTATACATGCAAGATCATTTATCCTAAAGAACATAAGTTCAGTAATGAGTAAGAAGATTGGTAATAATATGGAGAAAGTCCCTTCTATGATTATACAGTGATAAATTATGATTTTACATACTTCATGCAAGGGAAAAGTCAAAATGATAATAATTTATTGCAAACATACCTCTAATTTTATCCAAATTATTTTAAAAATTGCCAGTACGTTCAGTTTTCTCATTTTAAAGTAAACTCAGTGATTAAAAGGTAAGTAATAATAATGTGAAAAATAAGAATACCATTTAATCATGTAAGAGATAAGTTCACTATTTTATATTGTATGGCAATGTAAAAAATTGTTAGACATTTTCCATGTAACAGTCCAAAGCACCAACAGTATTTTCATACTAGGGGAGGATTATTTTCTAGCAATTCTTTCGCACTGAAAGAATCCACTGAGAAGAGTTGAGTAATTTCTGCCTTGACTAAAAAGCACTTTACAATAAATACCTAATATGTAAAGTGCAAGAGGTACTTTTACTTAATCACTACCATAAAACACAAATTAGGAAACTAGAAATCATATAAAAGCTGAATTATCATTTTTGGTAAACTATTGCATTAGGTAGGTACATACTTTAAAACTACCAAGATCCAGAAGTAGTAAATTTGACGTATGATCATAGAATCCTTTTTGTGGAATAATGATGTATGAAGCCATGAGGTTAATTTTGAGGTCAAGAACTTTCTGGGTTTCAATAATATACAACAAACCTGAAAAAACAGTACAGTTAGTGAATATATACCAAAAAAAGTAATTCATAGAGAACCTATAGGATTAAAACAAAGCTATAAAAAGAAAATCAGGTCTAATTTTAAACGAACTCTGGATGCTAGATAACTAAGGTGCATATGATCTTCATATTTTTTCTGAACCAATCATTACAGGCAGTCCTTAAAAAAGCACTGAGTAGATGAAATTATGATAGCAAACAATGCTAATTTACAAGAACAGACAACAACATGACGTATGCAAACCCAAAAAAGTTTCCCACTGAGCAGAGATGAAATGAGAAGAACTGGAATGTGGACTGCAACCTTGAAATTACTGAGTTAACCCACTGTGCTCTGTTAGATTCAGAATGTTAATTGCTCTGGAATTTCTTATTGAGAGTATCCAACTACACTGATCAAACTGCTAGTGTTTGCTAATACTGTGATACAGAAGTTTACACTGACTCTGCTGACAAGCATCTCCATATCAAGATACCAAAGATATGCAAATATATAATATCACAAAAATTATGCTTAAAAAACATGCAAGTAGTAAGGAAAACCAGACAGTAATAACATTTGAGATCCAATTCTGCTTTTTTTGCTCAGCTGAAGAGGAATGAATGGTATTGTTTCAAGTTAGCACTGAAAACTGTCTTATGATGCAGCCACAACCCGTTAAATATTTACCATGTACAACAAGCTGATGATCACAGAAGTAGAGATAACGAATTACAAAAATGCCAACATGACATTCAGCACATCCACTGGTAAGAAAACAATAAAAACTGTTACATTATCAAAGGTTGTCCTGCCACAGGAGAGCTACACTAGTCAGTAAAGAACTGGATTTCAGGATTTGCAAGGCAAAACAACTTGGGATAATTAAAAGAGTAAGATTTTTTCATTTTGCACTGCCTAGCTGAATTTGAGTGATGTAGAAAGGTCAAGCAAATATTTTCTTGTTTCCTTTATTTGGAAGAGAATCTGGCAGTGTTCATAAATTGACCTCTGGTAAACTAAATCTTGTAATGTCTTTTAGTGCTGAAAATCGTAACTATTCCAGTATAGCAGGTTCCTTGACTTTTGCAGTTCACAGTTCCTCTATATATTCCAACTATCTTCTACTGCTTCAAAGAAAAGTGTAAAGACTTCATTCTTGAGGACTGCAGGTCTGAACACAGTAATTACATTTATGTATTCCCATTTTTCTTATTCTACCTCTAAGATTAGCATAGTCCCCTGCAACACAAAATTCTGCAGATCAAATCTCTTTTCCCTAGCTATTCTCTAAGACTCAGGTAAGATTTTGCAAGCAATGTACCACATATTTTTAGACCTTCCCATCAACTTTTCATTTGTGAGTGGAACAAGGTTTTAGGTTACTCTGAGGAACCCAGCATTCTCGTGCGAGTATAAACAGTATTGGGTAATACTGTTTACAGTAATGACATGCTTAAACTGTAATAAACAAAGAGCATGATTTCGTATTTCCTCAAAAAATTAATTACGAACAACATCACTGTATGTGGTGCTAATGAGCTAATGAGCACATTATATCTAAGCACATTTAAAAATTCATCTCAGAAATGAACTACGAACTGTTGTATTGATATTGCTCAAGAAATTTCTAAAAGACAAGCAAGCTGATCCACATAACTCTGAGTAATCTGATATTAGTCCTTAGTTAAATAGTTCAGTCAAGGAAGAAGTAATGAATAAGAATGCTATTGATGCTTGATTTCCCTCCCAATACTAGCCTGATTAAAGCAATCAATTAGATATACATTATGCTTGAGTTTTCTTCAAATTCTTTATCACTTGAATATTCAGATTTTTTTAAATTTACAATTTAATTATTAATATGTTATAAAATTAAAAGAGGTTTAAGGAAACATTCGTTGCTTGCTTTTTTTCCTTTTAAAAATAATTTATATATGAAATCTCCCCTCGGCATCCACTCCCTTCCACAGAAGCAGGACACTGCTGGACACATCTCTGATTTACAAAGCCTCAGACATCCTTACTGAAACAATTTAATTCCTTAGACGTAAGTGTTAGTCTTCACAGTATTCAACATTTGCATTCATGTCTTAAAATGTAAGATCTCTAGAGATAAACAGGATGAAATGGAAACTAGTGAAATGACTGTAAAGCTGAGAGCTGGAAGGCAGATAAACACAATTTATATAACTTGAACTGAGTCAATCCAAAACAAAATCAATAGTCATAAAGGAATTCAGAAAATGGAAAAACACCTATAGAAAAGCATAATATCCTGAAAAACAAGAAATCTGAAAAGGATTTAGGGGTTAACTTAGAGGACTAATATCCCAGTATCAGTATTTAAGGCATATGAAATAACTAAGGCCTTTTAGATACCAGCCAAACAAAACAGAAAGTTCAACTGAATGTTTTAACTCTCTATGGCGTAAAAATACTAAAAGACTATCTACAGTTTTGGAGCATATGTCGCAAAGAAGTAGAAATAGCTGAAGTTAAAAGAGATACAGACATAAAATTATTCAATACCTAGAATAAACACATTGCAATAAGATTGAATAATTCAGCTTACTTAGGTGGTGTGTTAGAAAGCTACGACTTGGATGCAGACACCTCCATAAGGAAAGATACAGTTTTCACACTCCTACAATCTAAAATTTGTCTGAGTGTACCATGAGAACAGCATGCAGCACTTGCCTGTTGATGTTTTTTCACGGAATTCTTCAAGTTTCATCAGAGTTGCTGATGTCAATTGCTCTAAACGTACATCTTTTGGAGGTCTGAAGAAATCCACTAAGCTATTTACGGTCATCTGTTAAAATAAAGCAAAAATAAAACATGATAAATTTACTATTAAATATGATTTTTTGTTATTTACAGCTTATTACAATATTTACTTACTGCATCATATATTATTTCCAGTGGTTGTGATTCTATTCTAATCCTCTGATCTGCTTTCTCATCCAAAGGATTAGTCTCAAACATTATGCTTAAAAGTGAGGTACTCTCATCTGAATAGACTGTTCGAGAAGACAGGAGACAAGGTGTACACTTTTTTCGAGACACGCCTGTAACTTCAAGTGCGGTAATTTTTGTTTCAAACCTGTAGAGAAATGTAAGCAGACTGTTCAGATGCAATATCCATCTGGCTAAGTACAATTAGATGGTAAGAGTATAAGAAGTCAGATGGGGGAAAAACCCAAAACAAACCACAAACCAATGCAACACATCTCTACCCTACCTTAAATATAAATATCTTATTCTAAGTGTTTAATTCATACATCCCTGTGTTAACTGTTTTCCATTTCTTTATCTTTTGTGTCTATTAGCTGCCCCTGACTAAATAAGAAAGGACATTCAAGTTATTCCTTCATATTCTTTTCATGACTACAGGTGTCAGGGCAGGTACGAGATACAAACAGGAATTCTTTACTATGACCTCAGGAATTAGACGGTATATTGAGAGTGGGAAACAGACATACAGCAGAGAGAAAAGGGTTCTGATGCAGAGAACTAAAAGAAACAAAGATAAATTGTCTAATTAATCTAAGAAGTATTTTTTAGGTCTTGGATTTTTTTTCAATACACTCTCTATCTCTGTAACAGCTCTCAGTTGAAGATCATTTTCTCCCAACACTCAGAGAAAAGTACTTCACAGTAAAAATGTAGTATCTTTTTCCTTTTTCTTAGCACAATAGCATTGTCAGGGCCATTTAGATGCATAAGGAGGACCAAGAGAAAAGCCAGAAGCAAAACTTTAAAAAACATTACATATAAAATTAATCAGGATCAACAATATCTTTTTATCATTTATAAATTATACTTATACATCTCAAAGAAGAGGGGACAAAACAGGAAGGTTTAAAACAGGAAGGTTACCTTCTCCTAGAATTTTTAAGTCATTACATTTGAAATTAAATTAAAATATTTCACTAGGTGCTTTTCACCATCTACTGTGAGAGCACAAAACAAAGGAAAAATAATCACTTGCATCTTTCTTCCACAAACCTAACAGTGAACTGGGAACGCAAGAACTTTTCAGTCATGTTAAATGCCCATGCAGAAGTGGTTGTGAGATCACCTTGCCCTGGTTAAGTTTCTAAAGGAGTAACAGTCACTTTTCAAAGCAAGTAACAAGTTGGTAACTAGATGGTTTGCACATAACAATGAAAAGCTGAGAAAAAAGGAGTATATCTGTATTAGCACAAAAGGCTCTGAAGATGCAGAGAACTCAATCATGGAAAGAGTATCCACGATTCATCCATCAGTTACAGAATAATTCCACCCCCAAACTGTACAAGGAATGACCACTTAAATACCATAGCAGAGTCTTAGAATGCCAACTAGTCACCACCATTTCAAGAGGAGCAAAACCAGTTTGACAGACAAAGCTCACCTTATTGCTTGTGCACCTGGTCGTTGGGTAAATACTGTACTCAAGTCAGCTAATGCAAATTTTACCAGTTTAGGAGTTTGCTGGTTTTCTCTTATTGATATAGACATGCTTGATAACTTGACAGAGAACTTCATGGCTTCATACTAGATATGCCAGAAAAATAAAACCACATGAGTATAAAATATATTAATATGCATCTTGACACAGTTTATGAAAAGATGAAAGCTACAAATAGCAGTTTGAAATTATTGTTTTCATGCATGAATAGCTTGTATCATAGCTGTGTAAAAGTGTACAAAGACACTGGGCTAGAGTAAAGAGTAAACTATCCTTACAAACATATGTCTTTGATGTCTTTTCCACATTTTGGGATAAAGACCCTCTGATGCAGAGCTAGAATGCAGCCCACTGTATCATCCTTAGTATTACACATTAAGATGACTTACCAGACTATTTCCAAATGGTTGAAAATGTTGCTCTTCCCTGTTACAATCCTTGAATCTCCCCTTTCCTTACATAATCACTTAGTCCACCTCATCTACTATTTCTAGTAGATGAGGTAGAATACATTCTACTAAGTAGAATTCTAAGTCGAATTTCTGCTTAAACATCTACTAGATTCCAGCGCATTTTCTGATCCCTTATTAAGACTCCTTAGTGCATTCTCTTAAAATGCTTCTGAATATTTTAAGATAATACATGAATATACTTCAATATTTAAACCACAATACACCCCATCTATGATTTTATTCTTGCTAGAGCAAGCAAATTTTAATTCTTAACTATTTCAGAATATCCGAAGCAAGCTTTATAACCACAGCCCTGAAACTGCATCACAGGATGCTCTGTTCTGTAGAAAACCAGCATGCAGTAACTTTCTTAAAAAGTATCAGAACAGTACTCAAATACAGAGACAGAGCTTCAAGTAATTTACAAGTAATTTCCTATCATCTTTAGATTTTTATTAGTAGATAAAGCTACCAACTGTTTGGTATCATATAGTCAGTTCTAACTTACTGATTTTGGAAGTGTTGGATCCACAGCTGTTTCGCTATATCCAATTGCTGCGTAAAGTTTAGCCTTCTCTTCCTGTGTCATCAGTTCTTCAAGACCTGTCACATTTCAAGAGATTAGGTAAACTCAGTATAGGCATCTGAAAAATACAAATACTCTCATACGTTTTCCAGTGCTTAGTAGCTCTATAACATACAGTTCATACCATCAATATTGTCCTCAACTAGCAGAAGCAAATGCCATGGGGTTTAAAGCCAAGTCTTGAGAATATAAAGCATGCTTTAAAATGCTCTCATTCTTTTTCTTTGATCTATTCTATTTCCTAGGTTGCTAGCAACAAAAAGTAGCCTTTCTGATTTACTTTCCATGTTCCATAACCTTTACTAGATGCCCCATACTTGAGTAAATCAAACACACATTGGAGGAAACAGACAAATTTTAAAATGAATGGAAGTAAAATTGTTTACATTGCATTAACTTCTACTGTATTAAAAGCAGTTCAGAAGGAGCTACAGAAGGAATTGTGTACAACCTCTGTAACATGCACTTAACAGTTTCATCAGCAAAGGAACAGGCTAAGACGAAATGCAAACAGCAATAATTTGATAACAAAGTTCCATTGCCAGGGATGTAGGACTCTAATACATTTCTAGTAACAGAGAAGAATACCAGTAAATGATCATACTTGAACCCTTTACTTCTTGTTTTTGTTCATCCGTTTTTCCACCTGACCAGCTCCATATCCAGCTAAACCAGCCACCAGAATTTTCATCATCTTGTTTTACTCCTGGTCTGTAGATTTTCAATCCAGCCTTAGTTGCCTTAAATTTAAAAAATATTCAGGTAAGTAATTTTTTCATGCTTCTTTCTTCATTTTTTTCCTAAGAAAAATATAGACCCAACGCAGCTCCAATAAATCAGAACATCATTAGACAAACATTAAAAAGGCAAAATGTTATTTTTTAGTTTCCCTTCTAGTAACTTTTTTGAGTACACAATGTATAATTGGACCAATTCTATTCCACATAATAGCAACCCCCTTTACAAAAGAAAAGAGTATGTAAAAGGTCAATAAACATTTTTTACACAGCAGGTCTTCTCTCCAGCTTTCACCATGAACAAACCTTCAACATTATATAGTGTTTTACATGACAATGGCTTTATAAAATATCATTTAAAATACATATTTAAGCAATTAAATAGCCATCACAGACAAAATTCTATATTAGCCTTATGTTTTCCATTTCAAGATGGATACCCAAAGCAATTAGAACAAACATTTACTCTTATAATACGGTATTTACTCAAAGAAAAATAGAAAACTATTCCTGGATCTGATACATATAGCTAGAATAGTAAGGAAGCCCTTCCTTCTCCCACATTTATTACTTCTACAACTACGGGATGCCCTATCTGATGCCAGTAATGATTCCAATACTGGGTCCTCACAGAAAGTGTAGACTACATCCAAAATTGAACACTGGAAGTTTGTCATGGTGATGGCAAACAAATATCAAGCGATCTAAGAGACAGAGTAGTTCTGAAAACTGTATTAGTCCACACAAACTAAATTTCTTCGTGACTAATACTGTCCAAACATATACAAACAGTTACAGATAAGCCCTAAATTTAGAGATACTCTAGTGAAAGTGAGACAGGGATCCCTTCTCAGCATTCAAAACCCCAGGATCTCTGCAAGACAATTACGGAAAACAGCTGACTATAAAAAAGTAATCTGTAGAGACTTGTCACATCTATATACTTACCAGGCAAAGGACAGCAGGACTCACCACAAAAACATAAAGACTTCTGAATTTATACTATTGATTCATCTCAGAGAGATGATGCAGAATGTCAGCTTAACAACCTTCAAAAAGGTTTTTCAAAGTCCTCAAAAGTCCTCTTTATAAAGGTTACCATGCCATCAAGCAGATATTACAAAGCAGATGGCCCAGAGGAAAAATGGACAGGCCTTAGATGAAAGGATGTCAAGTCTGTGAAATTACAGGTTTCTGAGATCCTGAAGGGTTGGTGCTGAAGGGCAACTGCCATGGAGAATAAGTGATTAAAGCTATGACTCTTAACATGTCTGAGGCAGAAGCAGGCACCAGAGTCCAAGGTAAGAAAGACTGCAGAGAGAAGCCAGTGGAACTGTACTTCAGCAAAGATGCAGAAAAAAATCTGTGCAGTATGGGAACTACAAAAATTTTCTGAAGAATACTGTTGAAGCTTCCCTATCCTCTATTAACAATGGTTTAGTAATCAATGCTGTCATAGACTTAAAGCTTAATCATCAAGGTGAACTATTTTGATCAAAAGAGAAAACTACCAGAAAGGTGGGTGTAACCAGGTAGGGGTCAGACTCTTCTCTCAAGTAACAAGCAACTGAACATGCAGAAACAGCCTCAAGTTGTGCCAGGGGAGGTATATATTGGCTATTAGGAAAAGTTTCTTTCACTGAAACTTTGCCAAGCAAATGAACAGGCTGCCCAGGGATGTGGTTGAGTCATCACCCTTCGAGGTATTTAGAAGGCATGTTGACGTGGTGCTCTGGGACATAGTTTACTGGCAGATTTGGCAGTGTTCTGTTAACAGTTGAACTTGGTGATCCTCCAAGTCTTTTCCAACCTAAAGGATTCCATTACTCCATCCTGTATTCTCACTTAGGTAAATGCTATATGGTCTTCCCTAGATTACAAGGACAACATTTCTCAAGCTGATACAGAGACTTGATGCTTAGCTCACTGAAGAGTGTATTTGGTACTTTGGGCACTAGAGTTAGAGATGCAGAAGTGGTGTGAGGTTTGGCAACTAAAGTCCTGGCTACAAAGTTGCCAGAAAATCAGCATCGTTATCACAAATGTGATTTCTAAGGAGCTTGATTCCAAGGTCTAGATAAAAGTATGCCCTTGAAATTCAACCCTTAAGTATGTTTTTAAGAAACAGAAAAGCTTCACAAACAGCACAGTCATTTGCCTGGCTTTACTCAGCCCATATCTAATGGGTGGTCCTTTAAATACATAGCAGACATAAGGCTAACTGTCAGGATACCAAACTAGTAGTAGATTTGTCTCTTTTAAGTCCTTCAAATCCTTTTTCAGAGGTATGACCTGAAAACAGTAACATAGATGGATTCTGACAGACAGATGGAAATAGAACACAATTTAGAATCACTGTGACCTGATTTTCATCACCTAGAAATATATGCAGATAATCAGCTAGCACGTCTTTAAAGATGCACTTCTAACACTTTTCAAATGCAAGGCTTAAAGCCTAAAACAACTAAAAATTTATTTTCTTGCAACCTACTTCTAAGCATTACAGAAATGTATTTTAAAACTCGGGAATTGAAGGTAGTCAGGAATGCAATACGACATAACCTTTTGTAAGCAGCATAATCATAGTGGGGAAAAGAAGAATAAAACCAGATAGGAAATAATTCAGGATTTCAGTCATCTTGCAAAAAGTTGGAGGAGAAAGATAAAACCAAAAGAAACTATACATTACAAGACAAGAATATTCCTTAATCAAATGACAACTAAACCAAAACTAAACCTTCCCCCACTCCCTGAAAAGTTCTCCAATTTGGCCAAACAACTGAAGGGGAATGGTCATGAATGTTCCTTCTGGTTCTGGTAAAGTCTGGATAATGATAACACAAATATCCAAATCTGGGCGTTCATGCAGACAAATAGAAGGAAAAAATCACATTTATATTGTCCTCTTCATAGTTTTGGTTTAGAAGCACAAAATCTGTGACCACACTTATACCGTACTTAACATATTTCACACACCAAAAAGAAAAAAAACCCCACCAAATTGCTATTCTTTCAGACTGCAAACTTCTTATTCTGCTTACTTTTAGGTGCCTTGATTATTAATGGAGAAAGATGCCTTCACAGTTTCCAGAAAACTATAAATATTTCACTTCAGTGTCCTAGAAAGATGCTCGGACACCACATGGAAAATGAGGCAGTACAGTACATCAACCTAGGAAAACCAAGGCTAACAAATTAAGTGTAACTACTCAAGTCACATTATCTTGCTTAATTGTAATTACCTACTTCAATGCATTCTGTATCTGTTCTGTTAAGAGTAACATTTGCAAATATAAACATTGCATCCCTTTGCAAAGAGTCAACATACTACAGGTGATCAGTCTATGGAACAAGTATCACGAAGAAAAGGAATACACTAACAGTCTAGGCTGTTGTGGGATAGAGGGAGGGACCAAGGAGCTTTGGGTATAACTGTTTCCAGTTTGACTTCCATCATCCTTTGACTATATTTTCCACAGTAGTTATTTCCCACCAGAAGTAGAAAGGAATTTATCCCAGATCAGTCTTTCTGAAGAAGCAGTACATGGAGTTTTTTAATTTTTGTTTAATTACAAGCTAAAACTAACTATGCCTTATAATAGAAAACCATGAACAAGGAAAATAGAAAGACCATATGATACACAATTCAGTAACAATAGCTAAAATGCATCTGCCTAAAATCTCCACAATCTCATGTTTCAGTTATTCATAGACTAATTTAAATGATGCAATTTTACCTCAACTTCTGCTTGTTGCCTTGCTAGAGTAATGTTAAAAATATCCAAGGCCTTTTCAAATTCCTAGAAGAGAGGTGAGAAATTATTTTTGACAATTTTACAATTGTTACATTCCACAGCTCAGTTTTACATGAAATGACAGTAAGCAGTTCAATTTATGCAATCCAAATTAATTTGCTCAATCTGAAAACTTAAACCTGGAAAAGAAAATCTCATCAGTTTAAGCTGTTCTTTCTTGCCGTTTTTAAATTAAAAACTTACGTCATATATTTGTTAATATTACTCACAGAGAAAAGTAGTGATGAAGTTGCAAGTCTGACCCCTGAAAATTTTATTTTAACTTAGAACTGATTTAGGAATATTTAAACTTTTAAGTCTGAGCAAATATCAAGATGAACAATATTTAAGCCTTTAACAAAAAAATACTAACCTCCAACGATTTTAAGATTCCTTCATTAGGTTTTTTTGATGTTATCTTTGTTTTATACATCTCTTTATAGTTCTTCACTTGCTTCCTATGATGCCAAATATGTTCCCATGACCACATTTGGAGCTTAGGTTGAACATTTACTTCAAGGATGCCATAAATAACATATTTCCACCTAAAAGAAAAGACAACTGTATAGCTTACTTTTCCTTTGGAGTATTGGAAAAACTCCTAAGGCTTTGAAGACTCTGAATAAATACAACTTCAAGCTGCAAAAAGTGAAATCCCATGTCTAATATTGCACTTTTGATCAGTAGAGAAACCTAAGAAATTTACTTTTTTTCCCCACACAAAGTTGATAGGTTGCTGTTTCCTTAAATTCAAGGGTAGCTGTGTATAAAAAGTACCCACAAATCTATGCATGCATGTGTGAGAATAATAAAAATATATTTGTAAGGAATTGTAAGAAATCAAATCCTTGCCATCTGTGTAGAAAAGATTAGCCTATTTTTAGATAATAGCTATGTTCTTGTAATATTACCTAACGTATAAGGGAGGGGCCTTCAGTAAAACAAAGTTATGGTAAGAAAACACTATGTGGACTTAAGTTCCTGGTAATGGTTTTTAAGATAGCAATCACAGGTTTTCAAATACTGTCCTCAGCCTTGGCTTGAGGTCCTCATCAGGTTCTTACAACACTCGCTTAAGGAAAACAAACAAAAACAAAAGCGAATACTTGCTTTCAGAAGGAAATGAGCCTCCTTAAGTAAGAAGCAATTCCTTGGTAATTATTTCAAATTAATAAGTAAAAAATTATTTTCAAAGTCTGGGGTGCCTACCATATCTTGGCGTTGTTGTGCAATGGAACATCAGGTCTGTATTTCCTATACGGCAGATTTCGAGTCATCATATCTATAGACTCAAGAAGCTCCATAACACTGAAGTACTAAGCAAACAAATTCAAACTGCACATTATTATCTTTCTGAGAACAACACGAATCAAGCTTCTATTTCAAGAGAAAAGCAGTTGCAAAGAAAAACAAGACTAACAAGTTATTAGATTCCATAGGCTAATTACAAAATTTCAGACTGCCTTTTTTATTCTTGCAAACCAATATTTTTACCACATTACATATAACTTCAGAAATATAGTTTGTACCTGTGGCTTATTGAATTCAACAGTTATGTCCTGTAAGTTTACATCTAAATCCATTTTCGGTGATGAAAAGTCAACATCAGATCGAGGATTCATAAGGAGTTTGGCTCTAGCTGAAATTGGGCGGAATACTAAAAAACACAAATTGATATAAAAAGTGCTATTAAATTATTTAAGACTGCAATAAATTACACATATACTTTAATTACGCCAGATTATTAGTTTTAAAATGATGGACTTGAAAAACATGAACTCCACCAAAACAGCTGAAAATAGAATACAATCCATTATCAATTTTCAGTTTCACTCTGAAAACATTTATCCAACACATTTTTGCAGAACATAATCACAAACTTTCCTGTATGCTGTATGACATACAGATATTTCAATTAACAGTTTACATTTGTAACAAATGTAAAATTTTTTTGCTATGGTACATTTATAGTACATAGCACTTTCAAATACAGCATTTATTTCACTATATAAACACTTATTTTGAAAGTTTTTTTTTTGTTATAGATGCTGTACTGTTTGATAAATTATACTCACAACAGTGCCTAAAACCAAACATTCTGTATTTCTAAATCCAAGCCCAAGTAAGCATGGAAAAAAATCAATATGGATTCTACATAAAAGTGAGGCACAAAGAAAAAACATTCAGTGCAGAAATGTTTTATCTGTTCCATAGTTTGGCAATATCAGGCATTTGACGTCATGTTTAGTTCAGTATCTTCATGTTTCAGCAATTCATCCAATAAGAAATTTTTTTATTACTTCAATTCGCATATATCATATTTTTATCAAATAGAATTTCTTTGATCTCAGCAGAAATACTTATATATTACCTACATACAAAATATTCCAAATTTCTCTGAAAGGCTCATACAAGTGGAAACATACCTTTTTGCAAGATGAAACCACATAATGTTTAGCTACACCTGTATATGGTAGCGTTTTCTCCCTGTATTTATTTTCCTAAACTTCATTTTTATGGTTCTTATATGTAAATATAATGTTTGTATTTACATCAAGTGATAGAATTAGACTTCATGCTTATTACCTTCCTATCAAAGTCCCAACCTAAAGACCTGCCCTAACAGGGACCAAATTTTAATTTAACACAGAATATCAGCATTGTCTGCATCTCTGATGGCCCTGCTGAATTACAAGAGTGTAAATCCTGAATCCTAAACTTCACATACAACTATTTTGAGCTTACTAAATAAAAACTTATGATGTTTAATGCTTGTTTCCTTGCAAAAAGAGTCAACGCCAGTAACTAAAAACGACGGATAAGAAATCAGAAGAAATTACTAGATAGTTCTCTGTCAGTCAAAACAGAGATTCATTCAGGGGAAGGCAGGAGCATAAAACTGACAGTGCCCTTTTTAAACCTGGCTATAGTGAACTGAGGACTTTCCTGGCTGAAGAACAAGAGACCAAGCCATTTCAAAGGCCATTCCACCTTGTTAACAGTTACTAAACAATCACACAGATGCACATGATAAACACAAACCACGTATTTTCCATACAATGAAAAGTAAATTATCACCATGTTTGAGTGACGCCAATGTGACTTTCAGGCTTAAGTAAGCAATATTCAAAGCAATATAACTTGCAATATTCCAACACTAAAAAAAATACAATAAAAATGTTAATGTTTTAAAATTTTGTAATCTACTGCGCCCAACTCTCATGGAAAAAAAAATACTTTGCATAGAGCAGGTGACCTCAAAAACATACTCAAAGCAATCTGAATCCACACAACTTATAAGGTGCATGTTGTTGCTAAACTTCTTAAATACAGGAATTAATCAATGAATGTTAACAATGATGATCGATGTATGACATTCCATTAGAATTATACATGACTCAAGACTCATTTTTATCAAGTCTTTTCTAAGACTACCTATACAATACAATACTCACTCTACTTTCTTACAGGACCAAACTGCACTCCTTACTAAGATTTTTGACTAATAGCCAAAGTGACAACCTCTGAGATGCACTAAAAATTAGAATTATGAATGCATATTACAATTAAATAACACTTACCAAAATCATAACCCTCTGGAATCACATTGTGGCTGGCAACTCCATGTTTTAAGTTAACCTACACACAAAATGGAGTTAAAAGAAAGTTGCATTTCTATTTTCAGATAAAGCTTTAAAGGACAAAATGCTAGCATTTTAAAACAGTTCTCAGACAATCCCGCTGATCCAAAGTAAAATTCAAAATACTTATCTATGTTTTAAACAGAATGATACGTCTATTTTTAGCTAATAAAAATCACTGAATACTGATTACTGGTACGATGACCATAAATTGTGTAAATTGTGTTACTGGCAAAAGACTGTTTTTTTAACTTTCTCAGATAGGTGTTATACTTCCATCACATAAAAGCCTTAACATGTACTTTTTTTCCCTAAAAACACTTTTAGTAACAAACAATTCCCCAGGACGTTGACATAAATAAAAGCAGAACTGAATGTGAAGAATGCTCTCTGCTTCCCAGTCTCAACTAGGAATATATATAGAATATATAGTTCAACATACACTATCTCATGCTTTACTTACCAATGATTCATTAAAACCACCATGGTAGAACATCTCTGATTTCACATTCCAATAAGCAAAAAGGTTATCCAGTCGCACAAGCTGAAAATACAACAGAACATTGTATCTGCAAATTTCAGATCATTAATTTGGATTTCACAAAGTCTGGATGAATAAAAATATTCAGTCTGTTACTTTTATTTTAGAGCCTATACAGTTACATGTTTTATTGATCTTACTGTCTGTGGAAGAAACTCAAATACAGCTTGTTTTATTAGCAATTTTTTCCTTAGCATACAGTTTAAACTGTACCTTGTGGAACAACTTGGCAGTTTCATCATGTAAACATGGATTCCAATTCTTATCTGAGGTCTGAAATGAGAATTAAACAAAGTTACTCCAGTACCCTTAATTCACAAAATATTATAGCTGAAACAAACTACAGAAAAAGAAAGGAACATCATCATAATTAAATACAATGGGAAATAATTGGACACAATCTTCTGATTTAATATGATTAATCCATTGTTTTAAGTGGAAACTTGATAAAGCTACTTCCCCCCCAAAAAAAGTATGTGTATGTGCACTGATTAGTAAGCTGCTCACAAGAACAAAAGATACTATAAAATTCTGTTTTCAGTATTGCAAATTGTTTTTGTTTACACCAGTATTATTTTTGGCAGGCTCTTCGGACCAAGATGAACAAGGGACAGAATTCTTTTATAATTCTGGAAGCAAATTACTTCGTTTGAGCCTAAAAAAGACCCTTCAATGTGCTAGGGGCAAGCATTCATGAGACCACAATTCATTCAAGAAAGTAACATCTAGTAAGACATTTTTTTCTTTAAGATTAGAAGTTACACAGCAAAAACTACTGAAACAAAGTTACTCAGCATATTGCTGCTACTACACAGTCTTCCAGAAAAAAATTTCATACAGCCTTTGACGACTACCCTTAGCACTTTAAGATGCAGCTCAAAGATCAAAAAAAGTGAGCTTCAGTTTGAAAAAAAGATGAGATGTCATCCTTTTTTTTTTCTTCTTCTTCTTTTCCCTTTCTCCACCTCCCTATTAGCAGGTAGCAACTTCCCTTGTTGGAGCTCAAGTCAGTTTCAGTAAAATACTCAAAGTTTGAACAGCCCTAATACAGCAAAGTGGATTGGCAACTGCAAAGTGCAGCAGGCAGGAGAATAAGAATTTTCTCATAAAGATCTATTTTAATGCTAGCACTTTAATGGCACGCCCACCAAAGTATTTGTGCTGAATTTGATAAACCAAGTGGTTACCACCACACAATGCTGATGATTATAAGGATACTCTTATTAGACAGTATGTTACCAGAAAGCACAACACACAAAACCAGAACTCGGCCTATTGGTATACAGCAATATGTTTTTCAGATAAAAGGTGAAAAACAGAATTACCTGCAAACTTAGATTCTGAAGTGAAATCCCAAATGACAAGGGGTTATCCCGATTTGTGATCTAACAGAACATAGGAAAAGGGAAAAAAAAGGATTATTTTATACTCTAGAAGCATATATTTGGCTAAGAACTTAAGTATCTTTATGTTTTGGTACAAAACCCTTTTTTCCCAGGGTTTTTTGGTTTGCTTCTTTTTCTAATAACACTATGAAAATTACACAACTTCACTAGTACTCTTTCAACATGGAAAGCAACTAGAAGAAATCAGACAAGTTCCTAATTTCATCTTACAGTGCACAACCCTTTATGCTGAGATATACAAAAGTACTTACATCATCTTCATAGCGAATATGGATGTTGGAAATTTTCAGCTGAAGATTTTTGATGACCTGAGTAACTAGCTTTTCTACAAAAGTGTCTTGTTTCTCCTCTTTTACTTTATCTACGTTAAAGGAAAATAATTTAATATTTTGTTTAAATTTCAGTATTTTTAAAATTAGACAAAACATTAACATAATAAATTTAGCATGATAACTTCTTGAATTTTCTATTATATTGTACTTCAGTTGTATAAAAACATGTTTGTTCAGTATAATCTACAACATTTATATCCTCAGACTAGACAGTTTCATACCTTCATTCAGCAGGCTTTACTACCTGCTGAATGAAGAATCAGATAGTTCGAAAGTAGCACTTGAATCCACCAATACTCAATGTGGCCAGTACATATTTCTTGGAAGTACATGACATTGAATTTAAAGAAAGAATTCACATGTATCAAAAAACAGATTAAAAAGAACGTCTAAGAAGCTGTAAAAAATCTTTAATAGTGAAAACAAAGTTAAATTTTTTTCTTATGAAAGAGGAAAGAAAATGTCAGGCAACATATGACACAAATAATCAATACTTCAAAAGACTGATTTATATCACATCACATTAATGCTCAAACCTTTTTATTTTCAGAATGCCAATTCTGCAGTACTGATAGCAGTTACACCTAAAAAACCGTAACTAATAGGTTTTTAAGAAACAAGGAAAAAAAAAGAATCTAGAATACTTTGACAAAGTCTGCATCTTTCAGGATTAAAATAAAGAAAGAAATGACATCACTTTCATTAGCTTTCCCCACTCTTACCTTGGTCAGCTATCTTCTGCTTTGCTTCCTCTATCCTCTGCAATTCCCTTTGTCTTGCTTCCAAGAAGTGCCTGGCTTCTTTTTCAGCATCATATTTTATGCCTAAACACATAACGTACAAAGGTATAATACCAAAAAATCTTACACATTTTATTAAATATACTGTTTCAAAAGCTGCAATTTTTACATTTTTATAATAGTTACATAACAGCAAAAAAAAATGGGTGACAAAATGTAAATTACTGAAAGACATCCACTCCATTATCTAACTGTAATTGCTAAGAGTATCTCCTAGGAGTAAAGCTCACAAAAACAGTATCAATCCATTCCAGATATTTCTGAAATCCCACCGGTCTGTGTTGACTTCTTCCTATACATTAACTTACTGGCTGTGGGCACAATAAGCAAATAAACTCCATCAAGGACTGCCTCAACAGGTTGAGTATAAAGATTTTGCCATGGAATCTGGAGGTTAAGTTGACCTACAAACAGAAAAGGTTGATATATACAATTAAATCGTTGACTGAAAAAAAAAAATACAAAGATAATCAATATTAAACACAAGATCTCTGAACAATTATTACACTAGACAGAAAAAATCCCAGGGCATCTGAGGCAAAAGTCCTTTGGGTTGTATAAACAAACAAACATGAGAAGTTTTTCCATGAGCAGAACTATCAAGGTTACAGGCTTTCCTTACTCCCTTGAAATACATTCCTTCTTCCTAACAGCAACATCTCCCTCCTTGAAAATCCACTGCAGCACCCTCAGAAACAAGAAAAGCACATGGGCAGCTCATACATCATCAGTCGGCTAAATACTATGTTTTGTGAACACACGGATCCTGAGCTTACAATGTCTCTCCTTCTTCACCTGAGTGGCAATTTTAATAAAATATTAAATCAGTCATGACAAAATACATTTGTCATGTAGATTTAAAGGAAGCATAATGACTTTAGAGTTAGTTCACTTTAAGAAACCACTAACTTTTACAAGACAATCAATTTCCAATGGGAAAACTTTTTACTTTAGCAAAAACAAGGAATGAGGTGAAAAGGAAAGTGAAAGGTAAATATCAGTTGTGGCATCTTGCTGAGACAAGGAATGAGATTCAGTCCTGCCCAATTGCTCATATTTGCTGTGCTGAGCTCTTTTCTCATTAATATTGAGGTGATTAAACATGACCCCAGCATACCTTATCAAAAGGAGCTTCTTCAAACAGTTTTTTTCAAAAGGGACAAACTTCAGAGTGTACAAGGTATGCAAATCAATGAACATATTGAAATTACTTGCTTAGGATGACTAAAGTCACTTGCAAGGAAAGATAGTATGTAGAAAACCTGCATACCTACAAGATAAATTTTAACTTACCAATATGTCCTGCTTTAACTTTAAATGGCACATCCAACTGACTCTGAAAGAGGTTTAGAAAGTTTAAGCTCAATTAGCAATTTATGAAATATTCCAATGCAGGAAAAGATCCTATGATGACTTTAACAAACTTACCTTTCAACCACTGAAAAAAAAAAGAAATTCAGTATATTGGAAAAGCAAACATTTGGTTATCAATTTAGACTGTTAAACCATGCTAGGCTAAATACACTCCCAAGAGCAAAGTCTCTAGTTTCATGAGCTATAGAAAAAAAAGGTCTTTCTGTACTGCTTTTGACCCAAACACATTCTTTTAGCAATTGCTGAGACGTCTCTTCAGGAAAAAAAAAATGCATACACTTTCATCTTTAAATTTAATCTCAAATTAATCAGATAATCCATATAGGTCCAGAGAAAGCAAATAAGTAAGCTTCCACTTAAAAGAAAGTGTACCCATAATTAAGAACTACAAAATGCACATTAAAGTCAAAACCTGTTTCAGCAATCATTTTTGCAAGTATTATTGTTATTTTCACTAGCTTACCAGTGCATTTTCTTTTATTTCTAGATTCTTCAGTGCTACAGCTCCTAAAAGAAAAGAAGCACACAAGTAAAACTGCAATAAGCAAGGTAATTGTAGTACACAATATAAGTCCCGAAGTCTGAATCAGTGGGTTACAGAAGCCTAGAAGATAAGGGCACTAACAGATAGGTCTCAAACATCAATAGCAAATAGCAGTGGAGCCAATCAAGAATTGTTGCTAAGAACACGTCACAAGACAGAACAGCATGTGGCAGGAAAAGTGGGCCATACAGATTTAAGCCAGAACTCTTCTTGGACAGGTCCTAGTGACAGGTCCTGGAGTAGAGCACAAGCAAAGGAATGAGGTCAAGAAGCGGTCACGGACTATCAACCTAAGGTCACTCCAGTATGGAGGAAACAAGACCACTAGAGACACCCAAAGCCCTCTGACCCATTTCCAGGAAGGTCTAGATGAACAAACTGCACACAATAACTTATTTGCACAGAAAACATGCAACTTAGTGCCACAGCACAGACACCTTGACTACATAAAGGCTCCCACATGAGACCTGGGCACATATGTGCCCCAGGACCCTGGCATCCTATTAGCTGCATTGACACTGGAGCCAGGACTGCTGATCTTTCATTCTTTCTTTCTCTGTCCCACACTTTAATCTGTCTCTCTTTTGCTCCTCTTTCACCCTATCCCTTAACCAAGATCTACCAGCATGTGTTTATACTATAAGGGACTAACTTACACTAATTTCCATGCTGTGTGTATGATGTAATAATAAATGCTAAAGCCCTCTGAGTGACTCTTGTCACTTTCTGACCTCACTACTTTCTGACCTCAAGTACCTACAAACCTTTGGTGCTCCCTTCCCCTTCACAGTGGGACACCTCAGAGGTCCTCAGAACCTTTACTGCGGAAGAGATCCATAGCCTACACCTCAAATATCCACGAAAGATGATTAGGACCAGACTGTAAAGCTATGCCACAAAATAACATCTGAGACTGTCTCATGGAGCTTGCATGTCCATGAAAAATAACCTAAGATTACTCAAAGTAAAAATACTGGAAATTACAGTCGCATCTTGTAAGGACCCGTTCTGAAATCAAAAGTTTGCTTCTTTTTCCTCAACCATCTGTTTCCTATGCTAGCAGAAATCTAGCAACATTAAATGTAAGTGAATTTTAAGCCCTCAAAAGATCTTACACTTGCCAGTTTTATTTATAGGCTTACAAAAGTTCACCGGAAGCATTTCAGTAATCTAATTTTATGGGCAGAAATTCAATATTCTGTGAACAAAGAAAATCTGAATTCCACGATCGGTTTTACAATATACTTCATATCAAACACTTGTCATAACAAAGGAACACTGGGACCAGAAAACCCATAACTTAAAAAACATGCACATAGTCCAAGGCAATGCCTTCTGCAAAATCTACAAGAATGGAGCTTCTATGGTGGTTACTTTCAAATTAGTTGTATAGCATTAACACATGCACATGGAACAGACACCTGATACTGCTGATACAGGGGCATAAATGAGATTCCAGAAACCAGAAGCAGATTACAAGCCTGGAAAGGAATACAACTTGAGGTTGCAAATGAAGACTCAATTGACCTAAAAATGTTTTTCTTTTGGGATGCATGCTAAAAATAGCAAAACATATGGGGAAACAGGAGTTCCAATTGCAAGAAATATTCTTGCAGTTACACAGTGCTAGCGACAATAAACAACTGTTCAAAGTACCACCAATTTTGGAACATTGGACCCAAATCTCAAAACTGCATGCATTAGAAGAGTTGGCTCAATCTGTTGAACTGATATGGAAGAGCTTATCAGGTAAACTAATACATCCATCTTGTAGGACTCAAAAACGCAATATGAAGTTTTCAATGTTTTGATTTATTCATTGCAAAAATTATAATCACTTTGTAGTAGAATTCTGACACACATCTGACACGTGCTATCATCAGCCTCTGCAGAGAAATACCACATGCAAAAGTTGTTGGGTTTTTTTTGATAGCTGATGACGCTGCTGTTAAGCCTTAAAATACAGATATATTTCCAGGAACAATAAAAAAGGAAAAAAAATACGCAATAAAGAAAAAATTTTTAAAAAAAAAGGCAAAGAGTTTCCCAACAGTAGTCTATAACTACACTAGGAATTAGAACTACATAGTCTTTGTAGGCAATAACAAGGTGACAGTTTTATATACAATTGGTTCAATCCCACTTTAAATTTATTCCAATAAAGCTGACTCTGCAGAGACCATTTTTATCACTAAAAACCACCCCAAATGCTTCTTCAACCAGGTATCACTTATTGTAACTGTATTCATGGCAAGTTATTCTAATGATATCCAGGGCAAAGGTTCAGATTGGTAACCAAGTTACCAGGCATGACATGCAATTTCTGTATGTCAGTTGAGCCATGGTAAAAACACACACAAGGAAACAGTAAGACAACATGACACATGAAGCAGTTTAACTGTGTTGAGTTTCTTCACTTTCACCGATGGCTACATAAACATTCCCTCTCATTTATCAAGGGTCTGACACATGCCATATTTCCACAGAGGCACAGTAACAAGCTACAATAATTTGGCAGCCTTGATGCTTCCAAAAACAAAGTACTGCAAAGTGAGTAAGGATAACCTTAAGCTTTTACAAACAATACTTCATGATAGCAGAACTATTTCTCATTTTACCTCAGCATATCATAATGGCAGACAATAAACATGGAATCAATGTTTCAAACAAGATGACTTTGAAAATTCCACATTTAACAATGGGATTTGGAAGTGGGGTAAATAACTCTTCACTGTTTTTACTTGTGATTTTACAATTAAAAAGTTTCATGTTTTAGTTAAGAGTAACTAGAAGAAATATACATTAGTAGAACTCCAGGCAACTGAAATTTAGTATAAAATTACTGAAACAAATGTACTAAAATTTAACAGTTTACTTACAAAAACCTTGATTGAGGGTCGGATCACAGTGAATGGGCTATCAAAGCACCAAAAAAGCTACTAAAGAAGCACTAGGTTTTGTGCATTGATGTAACCTTTTTTTCCTACACTTTAGAGAGAGCCCAAGAGATTGACTAAAAATTCCTGCACTGAACAGGAAATATTTCCAGAGCCACCACACTTGTAAAGCTTGCAACCAGTTCTGATGCTCAAGATTTGAAATATAGTTACTGACCATATCAGTATTCTCTTTTATTACCAAAATTTAGTCTCTACCACACGCAGCTGTTTGCAATGAAATGTAGATCTAAGTGCAACTACACTGAATCCTGATGGTTCTGATGGGGATGGAAGGCAAAAAACCAAAAGCCCTCACAAACAGAAGCAGGAAAATCAGGGAACAAACCCTTGTTACAGGACAGCTAGTGAATTTGTCTTGGAGTACTGAGAGTATATTTTAATTGCAAGAATCAGAAAATACATCAAGATTTGATTGTTTAGTTTTGTTGATGGTTGGCTAGGGGGGTTCTGGCTGGGGTGGTGCTCCCCTGTTGGGAGCAACTGCATGTTTTCATGACAGAAATGCATCCAATGCATCATTAAAAAATACACAACTAAGCAACCTCAGAAACTGTGTGTGCAAGTAGTTGGAGCTGTATAAATATCCAGGGTTAAACATGCAGGCTACCAGCCAAAACATTAATAAAAGCCAGAACATTTATAAATACCTATAGCAAAGTCTAGGATTTATTTAGGCTACATTATAAAGCAAATTCTTAGATTAGCTGATCCCTGGGCAATGTAAGTAACTCAACAAAATAAAACAGTTGTCAAAATTCTAGAATAAATAGGTTTATAGTTTTCATTTTAGATACACAAAAAATTTCATGAATTTCAGTGCATGAACCAACATCTAGTATCAAGGATTCAGCTTGCAAAAAGAGATCTAGTAAACTAGTTCACCAAAGAGCCCTAACTGAAATTTTGTTATGGTTATAAATGGAACTTAAAGGGAGGGAAAAAAAACTAACCAACACAAGACTCCTGAAGATTTTACCTAATTAATCACTCTCTGTTGTCTTGTAAATAAAAAGGGACATGGTAAGGAAAGCAGATGAGAGAAAGGTGAATGATCAGAAAATGCAAATACCTTAGCTAGTATCTGATCAGTACCCAACATTCCTGTTCACATAATTTAATTTCTGCTTTTTCCAACACCATTGTCAGCTCGTGAGCCCCTCTGAACACTTCATACAAACAGCTGCCTTTGCTAGTCATTTCCCACTTGTGTTTGTGCTGTTAATTATTTCTGTTTAAGCATACCCTCTACAGACAAGCTGTAAGTCTTTACGGACCAGTGTCTGCCAAATACCTCCTCTGTTGACATCTCTTGTAAAATAGGTCATGAAAGACAGCAAAAACTACTAGACATTATGCATCCCTCAAGTAAATTCAAATTACTATTTCGTAAGGGGGGGGAGGTTGCACCTACTATACCTAGACAAGGCAAGGTATGCAAAAGTAGTTGTCTTTCAACATAGTAATAGTTGTAGCACCAAAAAANAAAAAAAAAAAAAAAAGTTGTGTGCTCACAAACATGCCAATTATCTGCCTACATCATATCATCTTACTACCATAACTGCCCCAAAAAGAGATACCAGGTATTCAGATAGTAAGTTGTATTAAGTAAGACATGCTTGAGACATTACCTAATAAGCAAGCATGCCAAGTCAACTGATAATTAAGTTTTTAAAGGGCAGTATAGAGGGTCTGACCAAGAAACTGAGAAGTTATTTAAGACACAGTCAAAAGAAAATAACGACACCATGAACGGCAATAAAACAAGTGTTTGGTCCCTCAACACTGTCTGGAAACATCACTGGCATTTCACTTCTTCCCAGAGATAACTGTATACATCTCACATTGCTGCAAGCATCTCTTTGGATATTTTAAGTACAACTTTACCAGGTCTAGACCATTCAAAAATACCTAACTCACCTAAATACTTAGATACACAGGTTAGATAAGACAGTAATTTGCACACTTGTTAATACAGCTCATTGAAACTATCTTTCTAAGTGAACCCAAACCAAAATAGGTTTAAAAATACTGTCCTTCCAGGCATTAGTCATCCAACAGCTTTCTCTGATGGCTGCCTAACTTTTTACCCTACTTCATATTAACGAAGTTCTCTAGGAATATGATATTGTACCCTGTTACACTCTTTTCCAAGTCTTGGTTTTTCCAATACTAGCTTTAATGTTCAAATTACCTCTATTAACTTTGCAGGTTGAACTACCTTCAACTTTCTGCACTGTCTTTTACGTTTCAGGTCATTCAGTTCTTGCAACTCTCTCAGACATGAGTGCTCTCAGGCATCACATCTTTCTTCAATATTGAGACAGTCTACATTTTTACCCTTCAATCTGAGGCTTTTTTAATAAGAAAAAAAATAAAAACATTCCTGTAGTTATAACCATGTTCATGTATTTCCTGGAGCAGTGTAATCACACAATTTGACTACATAGATTGAATATGGAATAGCTTAAATATGGCATGATAAATTCTCTCATTTATTCAAAACCAAAATCAATATTGAGCATGCTCATTAAAAAGGTCTCAAAATAACAGAAGCTGAAACAATGTAAAATTAAGTTTTACACACATATTCAGAGTCTACAAACAGCATACCAGTCCTAATTTAGACAGGCTAGCTATAAAACACCACAAGGCCACAACTTGCTCCCTACAGCCTTTTAAACCACTTGGGTTTTCAATCATTGAGAGATAAAAAAATACATGCCTTTTAAAATTTAAGATACATGAGACTATACATATATATACACATACATATATATATATATATCTCACTTGTGCAATGCTCTGGCATCCAAAAAGCAGCGGTGATGTTACAAGGGAAAAAAAATCCAAACAACTTTCTTTTCTTTTTTTTTTTTCCTTTTTTTTTGATGGATTTAGGACAATTTAATTTCAACAGGACATTATTTATGTAAAATTTAGCAATCTTATCATGACACAAAGACAAACACGGTATGAAAACGCATAGCTGTCATGGAAATTATTTCAGAGCATGGAAAAAAGCATTAAAAAGTATTAAGTTTACACAAAATAAGAAAGCAAAAATAGTACTTTTTTTTAATACCTTAGTTACAGGATTTTAGTAATTAGCAAGATAAAAAAAAGATCCACAGACTTTGGGCATACTGTGAGTGTAGGGATCTGCTAATCAATCATGATTGCATATAAAAACAGTATTCTACTGTTATTATTGCTAGGAGTTACTGTCTTTATAGAAGAATGATATTTCGAGATAGAAGAATGCAATTTCTAGGTCCTTTGACATATTTGGAATAATAGAAATATTGCAGATTCACAGACCATTAAACACAATTTAAGTAAAAAAAAAAAGCATCACATGGTAGACCAGGAAAAAAATAAAACTCTACAGGTTCACCAATGCTACACAGCAGTTTTGAGCCTCTTGAAGCAAGAGCAAGACATCCATAGCTTCATGTATCAGTTTTCACAATAAGCAAGTCAATAGTCTATGTAGAGAAAAAATAATTGTATTCTAGTACACAGGCACTAGAGAAGTGAGCAATTTAACTTAAATAAAGATATACAAAGGCTCTAAAATATAAGAGCTTCTTGAAGATGAAATAATAGAAAAGAAAATCAAGTTCCACAGACTTGAAAAAATATGACAGCTGAATATCAAAACTTCAAAGTAAAATTAACTGAGGTTTTATTGTTTTCTTTGTTTTGGGGTTTTTTGGGGGCTTTTTTGGTTTTTTTCAGTTCTTTTTAAATGAGACAGTGTTCATCTAATCTATTAAGAGTTGCGTTACAGGGGCATAAGCTGCCATGACTAACCATCAGCAACCTAGACAGCTGGAAAAAGAAGCTTTTACCTGTTTTGTAATGTATTACATTGCCCAAAACATTTACACAGTGTCCCATATTTTTTATTAAAGAGTCTGCCTGTCTTCTCTGAACAGAAGGAAGAAACTATGGTAACTTCAGCACACAAATCAAGTAATTAGTTTGACACAGTTTTGATGAAAGGTGCAGTTAGTCAAACCTTTCAAAGAAGACTCACCTAATCAGTAAGAGATATGCAATATTAAGCCTTATATCTGTAGATCAAGGACTATTACTTTTTCTCCAGCAGTTACATGTGCTGTTGCTATGTTGACTTCACATAGAGACTGAACTTCCAAAGATCCTACAAATGCCTTGACTAACTGAAGGAAAATTTCTGCAGAGATGAACCTAAATAGGGACTCCACTTCAGAAAACAAGCATGAAATCAAAAATGCCCATGATGCAGAAAGCTCCAGGAGAAGCTTACAAGATCGGGTTAATGCATGTGAGTGTCGAGGAATGAAATTGCAAGTACGGAATGCCTGGAGGATGCTACACACCTAATAATATATGAATGCATCTGTGGAAAAAAAAAACCCTGAACCTGTGTGTTTGCTTTTGCTGATGCTGCAGACACCTGGGATGCACATTCGAAACCGAGCCAGCAGTGGTCACTGCCCTGGCATCTGTTCATGGTCTGTGTCTGACAGACCTTTGATGCTGTTTTCTTGTACACACCTACTAAGGGGACCTCAAGAGAGCACATGCAATTAGAACACTTCACTGTCTTCAGAACTAGCACGTTAATTTAATTCTACAGACCACTGCTTATCTCGCCTGGCGCAGCTGGGCAACGCCTTTGCAAACACCTAAGGCAGTATCTACTCCTGGTGCTTTAAGGCTAAAAATAACCAATATTCCAGACCTACGGATGACAGCACCAAGAAAAAACGGAATGTCACTGCCGTTCGCAGAGAGGCCACTCGCTCCCACGAGCACTAAAACCCTGACTGTAAAACGCCATCAAAACTCCAGGCGTTTATGCACAGTTTATTGCCGGGCGTGGGAAACGCCCGTAAGCCAGTTCAGTTTCGCATTCCCAGAGCCAGGTCAGGCTCCCGCCTCCAAGCTGCCCGCCTACCGATTCCCAAACTTTCCGCGAGCACTGGAAGCACCGCGGCCAGCCAAGATCCGTCCCCAGCTAAGAGACGGCACGGCCGGCTCCATAGGGGAAAACAAAACTGGAGCGGCCGTCCATGCGGCTCCAGCACTTCGCCCGGTTTCTCTTTCCCCCATTCTGCAGCTCCTCCCGCTCCGCCGCCGCCCCCCGCTGCCGCAGCCGGCTGCTCCGCGGACACCGCNTCCGGCTGCTGGCGCGGCGACAAGGGGCGCGGCTTGACCGAGGCTACGGCAGCCGGCGGGGACCGGGCGGCTCCGTCTGCTTTGGGCCTTGCTTTGCCGCGGTCTCTCGGTACGCGCAGATTGTGAGGGGAAGTGCAAGGGTTTCACGCTAGCTGCCCGCTCTTGTAAAGGTACGGGTTACCACAGAATGGGTCAGTTTGGGAGGGATCACGGTGGGTGACCTGTTCCAATCTCCTTGCTCAAACCGGGTCATCCCAGAGAACATTGCACANTCCGCGGACACCGCCTCCCCAGCCCGCCCGCCTGACCGCCTCCGCGGCTATTTTTAAGCGGCCGAGCAGGTGGAGCGGCGACAGAGCTGCCGGGCGGGCAGGCGGCCCGGTCCGGTCCGGCCCGGCCCGGCAGCGCCCGGGGGACACCGCCCCGGCCTCCTCCCTTGTGCGGGCGGCAGGGCGAGCCCGGCCGGGCAGGAAGGCACGCGGCGGCATAAGCGCAGGC
>VZRM01001841.1:711654-755418 GCA_013397955.1 Grantiella picta | reverse complement strand
CTCTGGGCAATCTGTTCCAGTGCTCTGCCACCTGCACAGTAAAGAAGTTCCTCTTCAAATTCAGGTGGGACTTCCTGCGCATCAGTTTGTGCACACTGCTTCTTGTCCTATTGCTCGGCACCACCGAGCAGAGCCTGGATCCATCTGCTGACACCCTCCCTTCAGGTACTTATGGACATCGATGAGGTGTCCTCTCAGTCGAATCTTCTCGAGGCTGAGCAGGCCCAACTCCCTCAGCCTTTCCTGATAAGAGAGATACTCCAGTCCCATACTCAGCTTTTTTCTGTCCACTGCGCCTATTAGTTTGTTCAAGGGATTTAAACGTGAGATCGCCATAACAGTTTCTTGAATATTTTTCTCCCCTGAGCTAGGCAAGTGTGGAAATTACTGCATCTCTTGAGCTGTTAAAAAATGGCTGAGCCGTTATGAGTGTAATGGCTAAAACTAAGTGATCGCTCCAAAGAGCGTGACTCCCAGGCTGTTTTCTGGCTTGAGTGTCAGTTGAATCCCATTGAAATAACTGGCCCATGTTTGCCCTGAGTGGCTGTGCTGAGGAGCCCTGGAGTCACAAGATTTTTTAAGGAAACTTCCCAGTGTGACCATTCACAAGAGTCCCTGACTGTCACACTCGCGATGCGAGGCACTTTCACTGCTAGGACCGAAGGCTCTTCGCAGCAGGTGGCTCCACGGAGCCCATGGAGTCCCTGCTGGACTTCCTACACACTTCACCTTCTGCCTGTGTTGCTGAACCTTTGTATTTAATATAAAAAATTAAACCGTTGGGGGAATAGAAGTGAGAGAACTGTCAGAGATTTTACACCTTTTCATTCCTTTTTACAGAAGTAAAAGAATACTAGCTACCACTTCTGACTTTTCCTTTCACTATTATGATTTATATGCCTGCCTACTACAAGCTGACACACCAGCAATGCCTCGCATCCACCCAATATGCAGAATAATTTACAGAGAAGTAGCGTGATTTAAAGAAGTAGACTTTTATCTGGGACAATGTTTTTTCTTGTTTATTAATACAAGGAAGGGGAAAGTGATATTGAAGAAGGATAACAGAAGACAAAAAAGATGCTGTCTTATTGAGGCTTAGGTGTCTCTTAAGTTGTTTTGTATTGTTTGGAAACATTACAATCTCATCATTTCTAGTTCTTGGGTTTAGCAACTTTTTCTATTGAGAAACAGCAGTAATATGAAAATAAAAACTACATTAGAGATTAATTGAACCAGTAATATCAAAATGTGATGAGCCGCTTGCGCACGCCAAGTGTAACTGTCCATGCACTGGTACACATTCATTAGAATATTTATGCAGCAGGCTTTCTATAATTTTCTTACACAAAGCCAGACATATTTCTTATATCTACATAAGAAGCTGTGTTCTTATAGCTATCTCTAGCGAAAAGCGTGAACACAAGGCTTTTCTTTTGTTTTGTGACTCAATCACATATCTTCCTATTTAGTTGTGGAAAAGCTAGATGTTGAATCCACTTATATCTACTCCTGTCCATTTACTATTCCAAAGTTGGGCTTTGGCAATATGCATCTTCAGGATTATCTTCTACCAGTCAGTTTTCCAAAGTAACTTTACTTTGTAAATCTACAGTTCCTTAGGGTATATGTAAAATTTCTTTGACTTGTTCAGATATTCTGGAGAAGGCACTCTGAAGTCAGGGGAGCAGAAGTGTCCTAGGTCAAGTACTGTTTCTTTTGATCAGAAGGATACAATTTTTATTTTGTTATTGCGAAGAAAATTTTATGGTATGATGGATTTTTCCAATTTACAAAGTGTGGGTGAATCTTCCACAGCAATCGGCTAGGTTTGAAGCCCTCCATCTGAGAAAAACTGTTGGTGAGCTGCTAGGCCTAGAGTAGGCAACCATGGACAAAGATGTGTTTCCTACTAGTGACTCTTACCTACTTAGAAATCCATAACATTTGCAGGCTTATTCATTCCTCTTCATATCCCACAGCTCACTAGCACTAGCAGGTGCAGTGTAATTTCATGCCCAGGTTGGAGCAGTATCTGAGAAATAAGGAACACGGTGCATCAAACAGTGGAGCATCTGTGGGGCACCCATCCAGCCCCATGAACCAAATTTCTCCCTAGACTTTCCATGAATTTGGGAACTCTCTCTACATATAATCACAATCAGAGCCAACATGACAATCAGAGCCTCCTGGACAGCAGATTTTCCACCTGAATTTTTGTTCTGTGTGTTCCTGCAACCTCCACTGAAATCAATTAGTAATCACTCGGCTTTCCCCATTTTTGTAATAAAAGCTCCTGATACCTTGATAGAATTTCACACCCGCAACGAAACTGTTTAACACCTGGCTGGATGTTAGCAACCAAGTTTCTGGGCTCCCTGTTCATAGAATTTCTGCAAGTTGAACCTGGAGGCCACAGACGTCTCTGCGACAGTGAGGTATTCCATGTCAGCTTCCTGCTGCCCTCTGTATGTAGGCTGCTCAGACTTCTACTGAAGTGACTCAGCACCTCACAGGGCTGCCAGGATGGCAGGTCATCTTCAGGGTAAGTGTTGTCCTCTGCTTCAGGACGATCACAAACGGCCTTCTCACTCACATATTAGAATTCAGGGAAGTAGATTTGTTCATTAAAAAAAAAACAAAACCTAGTGTAAAAGATGTTTCTCCTTGTTTTTATTCTCCTCAAAAACTTTTAATTTCCAGTGTCTAATGAAGTTACGTAACTTTAGGCATACTGCCATGATTCTGTGCATTTTGATGTTCATGAATATGAATATTCTTATCCTTGTTTCTTCCGTGTTGCAGATAGCGGTTTCAAAATGGTTTTAACTCAAAGAAGCATGAAGTGCACTGAATGAAGCAGGATGAGGTATGAACCTTTTTAGTATGTCCCCAAAAACCCAAAAGCCCAACCTTACAGGGCTTTCAACATTTTTGAATTGTTGGAGAATTTTAGACTGTAACTGCAGCAAAATCACACACCACAGGGGTGCCTTATTTCTAAATCTTTCAGAGTCACCTGGTTTTGAATCTCCTTCAGAATCAGCTGAATCATGGTGGAATATTTGCTCTACTTACACAAACTTTTTCTCAAGACAAGGTGAAATATGTAAGTCATACATTCCTTCAATTACACATGCAGCAATGTGGTAACTGCTGAAATGTGTAGCAATCTTAGTAAGTCTGTTGTATTGAGCCTGAACTGCTTAATAATTTTGAAACCCAAAGACAAAACCAGTCCAGAATTTTTTACCTGATCATGCTACACAGTAAAAACTCCAGCTAAATTTTAAAGCCAGTTCTTGCAGTTCAAGGAACAAACTAGAGAGTAATTATATTCTTCCTGCCATCACCAAAGAAATGTATTCAATTGTTTGGCAAAACACAAACTTTAGAAGTCCTTAACACTTTCACTGAGGAAACCCTGATCTTCAAGCTTTATTCAAAATTATAGTCTAACATGGCAGTAGACAAAAGACGTCCCTAGTATATTTGGCACATTGGCAGATCTTCTAGTTGATTAAAAGAATTTAAGAAGTACCATACTTAACATTATGAATACTGTCTTTATACTTCATTTAAATATACATAATTTACACCAGATTTCTGAATTTGCATTTCATTTCCCATTTGGTAAATCATTCATAGGCACTGAAAAGCGATATGACATAGAAAGAAAACCAGAACTGGAAATACTCTGTTGGCATGTGCAAAGTAATACACATGTGTCTTACCATCTGGAAATAACATTGCAGAATAAATTTAAATCTGATACTGAGCATATCTTGTTACATGTCCGTGCCTCTTTACTCGTCAAAATATGTGTCAGGCAACACAAAGCATTACAAATAAAGTGCTGATTTCAGTCAAAACAAATTTACCATCAGAAATTATTATTGATGGAAAAATTTTGTTTTGGTAAAGGGCTTCATCTTCCCTTTGAGCAGAATATGAAGTAAACTAGATTACTTACTAGTAGGCTTTGTTCTGCTTTATTTTAGACAGGTTATTAGGATGAAACCATTGACTGTTCCCAGAAGTTACAATGAAGTCTTCCCTAACTTCTTCCCATTCTTAACTCACTTTTAAACTATTTCTTTCCATTTTGGTGCAGCTTGAGCGGCTGTAGTCGTACATCTTACTTAGTGAGGGGTGATTGTACCTTGCAGGCAGATATTCCAGTATAATCATAACCAGACATAATCTTAGGATGGGATCATGTGTCAGTTCAAGGAGAGTGATTTCACCACGATTGCTGATTCAACAGCGAAATATCTTCCTTCATCTCACTTGGTTTTCAGCTGCTGTGCACATTATCAGCTAGAAACTACCATCAAGTTCATCCCTCCTCTGCAAGGGTTTCAACAGAGCCTGGTCATGGTGTCTCCACTCTGCCCTTGGTTTAGTCCCCTTGACACTGTATTGTGTGGGGAAGGTCAGATATGCTGGTCACATTCCATCCAGGGAGTAGCAACAGTATTTTCCCCTGTGGTTTCCATATCACCATCGTTTTACCCCGTTATCTTCCCACACAAGCAGTGTTCATGGATTTTGGTTTTTTATTTGACCTTCTGAGAGGAGACAGATATCCAGGGTTTACAAGGATGGAAGGAGAGATGTTTTTGTTTGAGGGAATTATGTAGAATTTATTGTAAATTAGGAGTCTATGAAAGTGGAGAAAAAGATCTGGAAAGTGGCCATGCTGATGTATACTTCCAAACCTATGGTTTACAGTTTCAGACAGACAAAAAACATAGACAATTTTTTAATAATAGCAATAATTTTTTCCATCAAATTGGTTTAAAGGATTTACAGTTCTTTTTATATATATATATAATGAAAAACTATTAGTCCACCCAAAAGGTTGACAGATAAAAGATCCATTCTTTGTTTTATACCGTTTGAGAGGTACCATCTCAAGCCCTTAGTTTTTGCTCAATTACTTTTCTGTGTCTTTGATTACCGAAGCCTAACAAAGCGTCTTTTACCCCCTTTAAGTATGCAATTTCACTGAAGGACAAGTATTACCATATAAACAAAAAAATTGGAGTTGACAGTAAAAAAGGAATGAGTGAAAGAACTACTCATTTTGAACACACATAGTACAACAACTGTTCACTGTTAAAGCACTTGAAATGTTGAGACCTTTCATTCTTTGAATTGTTAGACCCCTATCAAACCTATTCCTACTATATTTCTAGTATAGCTCACAGGATTTTGGAGCTCTATCGTGACCCTTACTTTTGCAGTGTAGATAAAAAATGGGGAAAGGATTACTCTAAAGAGTTCCAGTTGAAAAAAAGAAATGTAGAAAAAAAGGCAGCAGCTTTAGCAACTCACCTTAAAAGCAGCACTTCCTGGACTATCGCACAGGTACTTGAGTTCCCAAGCAGTCAGGTTTTGCAGTGCCATGTTTTTTACTGTCTGTTTTTGGAAGAGAAGCATTAGTGTCGTTCCAAGTGATTCCCTTATCGGCCAACTAAACAGATGTGTTGCCACTTATTCCAGAAGTGGCATCAGGACCCCAATAGGGCAACTCTGAATACTAAACATACAAGTAATTTGTATTTGACGTGACAAATTTGTACAAGAGATGCCAATATAAGTAAAATCAGTCAGAGGATACAGATACTATTGACAGAGCTGCTCAGGGTATACTTCCGGATATTTTGTATGACACAGACCTCTTTTTGACACAGAGGGTAGGTATATGTTATTTTGCTAGTTTTAAGAAAACAATTCACAGAACTCATCTTTTTATCTCTTTCTATTGTCTGTGGGTGAAGCACATCTCCATGTATTCAGCCACGGTGTACATTCCTGCTGTGCTACAGAGACAAATACTCACAATATCCATATCCTACTCAACATGTGGAACTTTGCCTCTGTTCATACGTGATATGTAATTACTGAACATATTATTTATGTTTTAATTAAGCACTAATCTTCAATGAAACCTGCACTTCCTACACTGCATTCACAGTTCTGTTGTGCTGCTGAACATCAGTCAGGTGATACCGTTGTGCTAATACAGCTACACACTTGCAATGCTGAAGGTTGGTAGTACCAGTAGTTGGTAGTGTGTATGCTAGATTTAATCTATAAGACTGTTTAGTCTGCTAAATGCATCAAGGGGAGAAAATAGGAAGGAATGGAGACAAGAGACAAGGCAAGTGTATGGTGTCAGATCTGAAGGTCAGCATATGGCTAAATATTTTTTCAACTCTTTCAGTTATCAAGCATCATGGTTTAATCCCAGCTGGCAACTAAGCACCATCCACCTGCTCACTCACTCCCCTGCAGCAGGATGAAGGAAAGAATCAGAAGTGAGAAAACTCATGAGTGGAGATAATGACAGTTTAATAGGTAAAGCACAAACCATGCACACAAGCAAAGCAAAACAAGGAATTCCTTCATCACTACCCATGGACAGGCAGGTATTCAGCCACCACCAGGAAGGCAGAGCTCAATCACATATCACAGTGACACAGAAAGATAAGTCCCATCACTCTGAATGTCCCTCCCTTCTTCCTTCTTCTCCAACACTATATAGACTGGAATATCCCTTTGGTGAGCTGGGTTCGGTTGTCCTGTCTGTGTCCCCTTCTAGCTCCTTGTGCATCCCCAACCCACTCAGTGGCAGTGTGCTGTGAGGAGCAGAAAAGGCCCTGATGCTGTGGAAGCACTTCTTCACAGTAAAGAAAACTTCCCTGAGTTAGCAACACTGTTTCCAGCACAACTCCAAAACATAACCCTATACTAGCTACTGTGAAGAAAGTTAACTCTATCTCAGCCAAAACCCGCACACCAAACCAGAAATATTGCTCATTATCACGAAGAGTGTGTTGCTGGGACTGTTTTGCAGAAGAGAGAGTGCCAAAGCTCAAATGCTAGTGAGAAATCCTAACTGCAATGGAACTTCTGAATATTGAAGTTGGCGTTTGGGTTTTTACTCATAAGATTGCAGGAGTTCGAGTGAATGAGCGATTTTGCTAGTTATGTGTAGGACACTTGGAGTGGGAGAGCTCTCCTTATTAAATGGTGGAGGCAGCACCATCTGGTGGCTGTATGCAGATTTCTGTGCATGGTGTTGGATTGATGGGCTCAAGCATTTTATGACAGTTTATATTCAATAAATAATTACAGTTAACATTAACAGTTTTAAATTATTTTAGGTCCCTTTTTAAATTAAGTGCACAGGGAAAATTTAATTTCTCACAACACAAAGGTAGTTGCCATTGGAGTTGGCCTTGGATAGCTGCAGTGGACTTGGTGTTTGGAAAGCACCCTTGGCAGCGCAACAATCACCTAGCATTGAATGGATGTCTTCTATATGGAATTAGAGAAAGACTGTGTGGTTTTCCCATATTGTTTATTCTTAGGTACCATAGGTTAAAGACCAAGAAGAGAAGATAGAACGTATTGCAATGACACTACTACGTGTTTGTCTACAGGGTAACTAAGACAATATAAATACTAAAAATGATTTCTAGAAGTCCTAGGAATTAATGCCCCATTTGTGCCTCCTTTTGAAAAGTCATTGACATTGTAGTCTTTGGCGAGTCTCTGAAGACAGGCCCTTGAAAAGCAGTTCTTGAGAGTAACATCTAGATGTGAAGCATGAATACCCCTGCTGAAATGGGGTGTCAGTTTAGCCATCTCTGCTCAGTCCAGAGGGACTTGAGCCATCATTTCTATGCCTTGCTTCCTGCTGTTTCTGCAGTGTTACTCACTCTGCAGTTCTAAATGGAGATACTTGGATTCCATGGCTGAAATGGCAAATCTGAATCCTGTAGTTTCTCTGTATGAACTTCTTCACAAGAAATGGGTGTATGGGCGCTTGTACTCCAATGGACCTTCAGAGAGGTCCTCAACAAATTAGGGGGCTGGGCAGTCACCAGCCAGATGAAGTTCACATGGGAAAGGGGCAGATTCTGCACCTGGCATGGAGAAATCCTAGATGTATGGACAGAATGGGGACTGTACTGCTGCACAGTAGCATTTCAGAAAGGGACCTGTGGGTCCTGTTTGACAGAAAGTTGAACATCAGTCAACAGTGCCCTGGCAGCCAGGAGGGCCAAAGGTGACCTGGGGGCATCAGGCACAGAATGGCCAGCTGGGCAAGGGAGGGGATTGTCCTGCTCTGCTCTGCACTGGGGAAGCCTCACCTCGAGTGCTGGGGGCAGCTTTGGGCACTGCAATATAAGAAAGACAATAAACTATTAGAGAGCATCCAAAGAACTGACCACAAAGATGGTGAAAGACCTTGAGAGGAAGCCGTATGAATAGCATTTGAGATCACTACGTCTGTTCAGCCTGGAGAAGGGGAGACTGAGGACAGACCTCATCACAGTCTACAGCTTCCTCATGAGGGGAAGAGGAGGGGCAGACATTGTACTCTTGTCTCTGCAACAGGACCTGAAGAAATGGCATGAAGGTGAATCAGGGGAGATTTAGGTTGGCTATTAGATAGAGTCTGTTCACCCAGAGGGCGCTTGAGCATTGGAGCATTGTGGTCACAAGCACCGAGTTTCTGTGTGTCAAGAGGTATTTGTACAATGCTCTCAAGCACACAGTGTGTGATTCTTGGAGTATAGGGCCAGGACTTTATGGTCCTGATGGATCCCTTCCAACTCAACATATTCTATGATTCTGTGATCCTCTGATTCTGAGTCAGTTGCCTTAGAACCTCTTTCATAAAGTTTTTATCCAGGCTTTTTTATTAATCTTCTGGCCCAGGTTGTACCATGTCTGCGATGCTCCCAGTTGATTTCTGGCAGGCTGAAGTTCCCCATAAGGACAAGGGCAGTTGACTTGGAAGTATCGTTTAGTTCCTCAAAAAATAATTTATCTGCATCATCGTCCTGACTGGGAGGGAGGTCTGTAGCAGACTCCCACAATGACATCCTCATTATTTGTCCCTGGACAAATGAGAGATCCCCAGTATCTCTCAACTGGGCCATTGCCAACTGTAAGCTCCATATTCTATCCTTGTCATTACATACAATGCAACATCCCAGCCTCTTCTGCCCCGCCTATCACCATTCAACAGGGCACTCCAATCCCATCATAAAAGTAATTTATGGAAAATATTCTTTTCAAATTGGACAGGGTAGTTTTGAAGTGAAAGAAAATTTTATGCTCATAAATTGTGGTATGTTACCATGCACGCATTTTGGATTTCCAAACCATTAACTTGGTTGTATGTGCACATTAATAATCTTTTTTCCTCGAAATTAAGGCCCTAGTCCATTTGCAGATCTAGCTTATTTATAATTAGCTGGCAAGCCCTTTTGTCATTGTTTTGTACTCCCATCTCATCTGGCATTTTGAACCTCAGAATTTAGGGCTTTGTCTCCCATATCATACCTCTGCTCAGTTCTAGTTAACTTGGGCCTTGGAAATTACTTTAGAATTCTTCAGATTTCCCCTTCTGCTTCTCCTAATACTGCCTTAAGGTTGACCTTCAGAGTCCAAAAGCATACTGTGCTCTGAGTGTAAAAGGGGCTTAAGCCCAAAATGTTTGCTTTGTTTTGGTGTTGCTGTTGCTAAATCTAGTTTTTACACAAACTTACAGTGTCTACACATATAATACATTAGAAAGACTATACATGTATATCATAAATGGCATTATATAGTAAAGCATATCTGTCACTGAGAACTTAACAAATATATTACTTTTAGCATCTATGCAACATAATTGCATTATCAATATTTTGCCGTGATTCCTTTCCTTTATGTTGTCAAAACTTCATGTAAGTTTTTTATAGAATTGGACATGTAAGATATGAACATTTTTATGGATTTGGAAAGAAGATGAGTGGCATTTAATTTTGTGTTTGTACCAAAGAAGTATTTTGGTTTGAAGAGAACTACTTTTAAAATGCATTTGTGGATTTTTATGAAACCAGAAGATGGCAGCAAGTGTTGATTAGAGTTTTGTGCCACTGAACCACTTCACACCTTCAGAGCAAATCAATATCCTTTGTAATGCAAGCATTTGCTTTGAATGTGATGTGTAACAGAAAAGAGCTAATTTACATTTGTATCAGTAGCATTTTCTTGCACAGGGAAGTAAGAGGCCTAATCCACTTCAAACAGATTTATCCATTTGAAAAGACTAATGCTGTGAGGGGCTGTCAGTGTGCATATGCCAAAGAAATAATGCACTGATCTGTTGAACACATAAATACAAACCTATATGTATAATGATGTTTTTTACTTCATACTGCCATCTCTGGAGCTTCTTGCAGCACATTTGGAAGACAGATGCTGTTTCTGAAGGGGCATACCAATGCTTGAAAGTATTAATGGTGATGGAAGATGAGTTTATATGTTGATTTCAGGATAGTTCAGAATATCAGGATAGTTCAGAGGGTAGTGCTTCCATGGATCTTGATGGGAATACTTAAAACTGAGGTCTAATTCTTCTCATTATATCAGCCTGTTTCTAGTCAGGCAGGGTAAATAAGACTGAACCAGCAGGTAGAGATGCAGGAGGTTTAACGCTTTGTTTCTGGATTTTAATTTGATCATTGTATATAATGTTAGTTTGTGGAAAGGCGGGAATAAACACAAACTGTACTCTCTGCACAGTTTTATTAGAATAGTGTACTTAGCCAGAGCAACTCATTGGAATAATTTTAAAACCTTTCTGGAAATGACATACAGGGCCACACATTAAAGCTAGCTTTGAGTAGATAGCTCAACAGACCTTGGTGAAGTTCAGTAGAGAAAAAGTGGGCCCAACAATATAAATTACAGTGGATCAGAGAGGACCTGGGAGAAAAAATACTATGAAAGAAACTCATACATCATTAAATAGTAGTTTTGTCACAACAGCATTCTTCAAAGTGTTTAAGTTTAATGAATTGCAGTGTAAAATTAGTAATATAAGGTTTAGTATCATCAGAAATTAACTGGAAGCCACATAAAAGTTGAAAAACCTGCTGCATAGGTTGTCTCATCTGAGCCTTCATAACTCTAAAGAATCTTAATTTATTTAGCTTCTCCTCAGACAAACTATCCCATAACTTTGATTATGCACATTGTCTCAGACTTTGTTTTTCTGGTTTACATTTCAAGATGCAGGTGAGCCATGAGTGAATAGTGGTACATTGATGTTTATTCAGTGACTTAGTGATGTTGTCTGATATTCTTTTTCTATTAAATCATTACATTTTTCTTGCTTCTCTGTATCTGCGGTTGGTACCACAGACATACAGTGAGGGAAGGAAACAAAAGCAAAATACAGCAGTTGAACTGATAACAGTGTATTTTTGTGCATTGCAACAGCATGTTCAGGAATTCATTTCGCTTCTAAATAGAACAGCTGTGAAACATTTTATTATTTTTCCTCTACTTTTTCATTTACTTTCTAGGGCTGTTCAATCAACAGGAGGAGCAGGAGATTGGTAACTGAGAATGAATGTCAAGTAGTGTCAAGACTCCTCAGTTTGTGAAGCTGATAACTCTTTTTGTGATTACATTTGTCCCTTTACAACTGACATAGTTTCTGGTCTCCCTCTATACAAGTCTTTAAAGGAAGATCATGTATTACTCAACAAATACCACAACTAGCATTGTATTTGCTTCCGTGCAACTGCAAATTTACAGAAATGAAAAAAGTTAGACCTTGAGTTTGAAGGCATATTTTTTTTCTAACAAGAAAAAAAAAAACCAAAACCCACATAATAAATTCAAATCAGTGAAGAATGAGAACCTCTCGATTGATTCCCTGTATATATGAATGATGTATTCTGATGTGTAGCAATGTTTCATAGTTCTGTCTCTTACTTCTGTTTTTGGTTTACCTTATTGATCATTACCATTATTACTCTCTTACACAGTCTTTCTTATTTCCATTCAAATTAATTTCTTAGTACACAGTGGAATATAAAGTCTCTGGAGAGTGATTCACTGTTTTAGTATCACAATTGCTTGTTGGATTACTTAATCAGTAGGGGGATAATGATACAAGTAAATGCGCCATAGCTTCAGTTATTCAAAAATATCTACACCAAAAACTGGTTTTGCCAGATACATTTGTGTATTATACATTTGAAAATCAACTTTTAAAATGTTTTAAGATATTGATGTTCCATTAAATGTATGCCAGTCACATGGAGATAAATTTATCATCTCTAGCTGCACTACTAGAAAAGACTACAAAAGATGTTTGTCTTCACAGAGCATAAAGAAGTCCCAAAAATGTAGGGAGACCTTTTGGCCAATATTAAAACTCTTCTGTATTTTCTTGATTCCAAATATATCCCAGTGAGGAGATATAGCGTAAGAAACGCTACTATTATATGTACATTCACATTTTTTAGCTTCTGCTTTTTTCCCCAGCATGCCAATTGCAAGAAGAAACCTCAGATCTGCAGCCCAAATGTATTTTAAAGCCTGGCATTATTTTTTCATGTCTTTAATAACATACATTTTTCATTTTAAATATGTCACCCACATCCCAAGAAAACTTTGTTGCAAACCATTGGTCAGTTACACATACTGTACAAAAATTCACATCCTCACACAGCTACTGGCTGCCCAAAATTTTCCTCCATTCTCTTTTTATCTTCAAGTATCTTTCTTCATTTATCTTGTTGGTGTTTTTCCTAAACATTTTAAAAGCATGAGTGAAGTTCTCTTCTGTAGCTTAATAATTTATTTGCATCTTTGGGGTTGGTGTTTCCTTCCAGGCAGCTGAGTATTGTACCAGTGCACAGCTCACAAATTGCAGTATCTCATCTTCTGATAGATGTGAGACTAAGCTAAAAACAATGTTATGAATCTTCTTGCTTTACAAAGTAAAATTCTTTTGACTATTTTATTTGAATCTTTTCCATATATTTTTAGTGAGGAAACAAATTTGTAGGATTCACCTGTTGATTTTGTAGGAGGATCATGCTGTGGTCAGACTACCAAATGACAGAGAAGTTATGCTGATGAAAAATTCATAATGAAAATGAGTGAGGGCCTCATTCTTTGCAAATTCCTTCTTTTTCAGATCGCCTTTATTTCTCAGACTTGTCAACACTGTTATCCCAGCATTGATAGGCATTTCCTTATTGTTTAATTATGAAAAATTGATAGTATGAAATAGCTAGCATTTGCCATGTCCCTAAGCTCCCTCTCTTAGCTGGTCTGTGTAACAATGTTTACCCCCATTCTGTGTTTGCATGAATTCTTGGCAGTTCCTGCAATCGATTTGCTCACTGAAGAATTTGTTTTGTTCTATATTCCGTTACGACCTCTAGTTAATGAATTTGGAAGCAATTGGTGCTGGAATACATTTGCTGGCATGGCCTTTGGACTGCAGAATGTATTCTTCCCCAGCAGTGAAACATCACAAATTACCATGCAGTGATAAGAATTTAATAAATTTAGCATCAATATTTAAGGATATTTATTATCCTTTCAGTTTTCCCAAGTTTCAGCTGTGGTGTTACTGTATAATCTAACCTGATAGAGAAAGAAAATACTATTTATTTTGCGCTGGTATGTGGTCTTGCATGTAGCTTGCATAGCTGTTTGGCCTCTGGAGTTTATGTAGTCTCTACTGCTTCTGTGTACCTGTCAAATTGTTTCACCAAGAGTCAGACTGCTGTCAGACACAACTCTTGCTTGTCTTAAGGCCTGTGACAGATAAACATATTAAAAAGAAACTTGAATTTCTAGTTTGTTTTTTTGTTGTTTAGCTCTTTTCCTGTCACAACTTCATTGCTAAGTGCATGAAATATTACGTATTTATTTTGGAAGTATATGAGTTTTTTCTGTGTGGATGCCAGCTGTTTCAAATGCAAGAATGTATTTTGTTGCATTTCCAGGGGAAGGAAAAAACAAAACAAACCTCTGAAAATCCTGGAATTTCGTGTTGAGAAATGCCTTACAGTTTAATTTATTTGGAATTCAGATTTGCTTAAATTTATTTTCCCTAGGACAAAACCAAAGGGCTTTTTCCTTAAATTCAAAGCATGTACCTGTACCTTCTAGCATGAAGGTAATGACAAACCCCTACCTTCCTTCTATGACAATAGTTCATTTAGCAGACATAACCTTTTCACAAATTAATGCTGAAATTGGCAATATGAGCCCACAATTGTCAAGAAGCTATTTTTGCAACTGCATGTCCCAAATGACAATAAGAAAACCAGCGTATGGTGGGTTGACCGCATGATTGTCCACCATATGCCCATGAAGCTGCTCTATCATTTCCCCCCTCAGTTTGACATGGGGAGACAAATACAATGAAAGGACGATAGGATCAGATAAGAAGAGGAAGAGATGACTCACCAATTACTGCCATGGGCAAAACAGACTCAATTTGAGGAAATCGCTTTATTACCAAATGAAGTGTAATAGGGTAATGAGAAATAAAAACAACTCTTAAAACACATTCTACCAACCAACTCTTCCTTCTTCACAGGTTCAACTTCACTCCTGATTTGCTCTACCTTCACTCTCCCAGTGGCTCAGAAGAACAAGGAATGGGGGTAGTGGATCCTCTGTGCACAGTCATCACACGCTGTCTCTGCTGCTCCTTCCTCCTCACACTCTTCCCCTGCTCCAGCATGCAGCCCCTCCCACAGCGGTCAGTCCTCCACGACCTTCTCAAATATGGGTCCTTCTCCTTCCCAGGGGCTGAAGTTCTTCACAAACTTCTCCAGTATGTGTCTCTTCCATTGGAGTGAAGTCCTTCAGGTACACACTTCTCCAGCATAAGTCCCCCTGTGGGGACAAAAGTCCCACTAGAAAATCTACTCCAATGTGGATTACTACTCCTGCATCCATGAGGCCACAAGTCCTGCCAGGAGCCTGCTCAAATGTAGACTTCCCATGGGGTCACAGCCTCCTTTGGGTATCCACCTGCTCCATTGTGGGATCCTCCAGGCACTGCAGATGGATCTCTGAATCCCCATGGACCTCCATGGGCTGCAGGGGTACAACTGCCTCACCATGGTACTCATCACAAGCTTCAGGGCAGTCTCATCTATGGTGCCTGAAGCACCTCTTTCCCCTCCCTCTTCATTGACTTTTGGTGTCTTCAGGGCTGTGTCTCTCACATATTCTCACTCCTCTCTTTTGGCTGCTTTTTGTGCAGAAGATTTTTTTTTTCTCCCTTCTTAGGTAAGTAATTTCAAAGTCACTGCCATCATCAGTGATGGGCTCTGCCTTGGCTGGTGGCAGGTCCACCTTGTAGCCAGCTGGCATTGGCTCAGTCAGACATGGAGGAACATTCTAGCACCTTCATTCGTGCCTGCAGTCCCCCTGCTATCAAAACCTTGCCATGCAAACCAAATAAACAATATTACAAATATCTTTGGCACCCTTAGATTGAAATGTGCCTGAGTCATGTTTTAGGAATATATAGTTCTATGGATTTTACGTACTTGTACGTGTCAATAACTTATAAATATATTCAAATAAATATGTAGTTTTTCAGAGTTTTATTTCAATGTTTTGTTGATATTTGTAAAATAAATATAAAATAAAAGTATATCTTTTATAATTTTAAGACAATAATAATCATATATTTGTATAAAGGATGCAGCACAAGTCTTTTGAATTAAAAACTGTTATTCATATATGAAACTGAATCCAACAATGCTTAAATGGAAACTTTTAAAATTTGCCATGTATATTAGCTAATTCCAAGTTGAACATTCACAGTACTCCATGAATAAGTAAAATTCAATTATAGCATTAATGACAATAATTCACCATAGCAATTTGAGCCACTTCAAAATTTGTTTTACAACGTGAGAGAGTAAGTCAAAACTGAAGAAGACTTCAGCTGTTAAAAGTTGTTTGAAGCCCATTGAGCATGAACCAGACTACTGAATAATGCAGACAAGATAATGAACTGGAGACAAATGAGCCCAAGCCAGCCCCTGCTGAGTGCCAGGAGAATATGTTTATTCGGTAGATTTATTATCTTAACATCTTTTTGCAGTGACCTCCAATTTAGAGAAAAAACACAAAATATTTATAATCTGTGTGGCTTTTATTTGTAACCGCAGGACAATGTTGTTATTTTTTAGCTGGAGCAGACGTGAGAATTTGTCTGTTGAAGATGGTAGAATCAGTTTGCAAAATTCTTCTTTCAGGTATATAAAAGTAATTAGAAGAATTTGTGTAGGAATCCTGGTCAAATATGTTCTCAGACATGCAGTTAAGACTGGTAACTTATCTTTAGGGCAACAAACGCAGTAACTTCTGCAAAGGCTGTGTTTTGAGACTTAGTCTTCCTTTAATACAAAACCTTGCTTTATAAACATTGTTACTGTTGTTCCATGTCCTACTATTCTTAAAAAGAAATACAGGAAAGAGTTGCTTAATACAGGTCATAAGGGCTTTCATACAGAATTGTGATGTAATGCTGTTCTTGAATTCTGTGAGGTATTAATGTCACTGGCTGCATTAAGGTTGATTCATCAAAGGCCATGCTGGGTGGAAACTCCTTCACTTTGCTCTTCACAAGTAGAGTGTCATTAATAGAATTTTGTAATCTCTTTTTTCTCAACTTCCACTTCAGTGATACATATTTTGGAAAATGAAATTAATAATTTTAAACATATAATTGCTTGTGTATATTCATAGAGTTATAAAGCATACAATAAAGCATTGAAAAGCATAAAGGCATTTCAGATTCAAATGTCAGTTCCATATATTTTTCCTTAAATTCTGCAAAATACCTAATGTCCACTGCTTTATAGCATTTTCCACTCTCAGATAGCTCCTAGGTATACACCATCTTCCTCTTCAGTTCCCAGAAATGCATCCTTCTCAGCAGTGGGACTTTTGGCAAAACAAAGAAAATGCAGTTCAATCTTTTACTAATTAATGGTTCATCAGCAAGAGAGGTGGTCATGAAGGTCTTGAATGGGTCTAAGAGATAAAGTTTCTTTATATTCCACTGTACACTAGCATCGTATTTCCATGACCATATGGGATTAGGACTAGGATTCTATATTGACAGGGAAAATTTGTTGCAGAACATCTTATTTTTTGAGAACACCATTTAAATTGCACAGTTTTGCAATTAATTCCTCAAGTCTTCTTCCCTAGGCATAGACACAGAAATTGTAAACAAAAGACATATGCAAGGATCACAATAACACCTTTTTTTTTTACTGTCAGTCTTTTTCTGCTGCTGGTGCAAAGAGAAACAGAGGGGTTATCTCATTTCTTGGCTACCCTTTTAACTTCCAGTGAAACCTGAATCCCTCTGCAATGAAATGACTACCTTGGTGAACAAGGGAAGAGTAGTGAAAGTTATTTATGTCAACTTTAGCAAGACATTTGGTACTATCTCTTGTAGCATTCTTATAAACAAGCAGGCAAAGTCCTGGCTAGCCAAGTGGAAAGTGAGGTAGATAGAAATCGGGGTGAATTGCCAGGCCCAAAAAATTGTGATCACTAGGGGTTTACACAGTTGAAAATACTGGGGCCAGTACTGTTTAGTCTGTCATCTCTGGCCTGGGCATTGAGACAGAGTGCACGCTCAGCAAGTGCCAAAGGATGCAAAACTGGCAGGATTAGCACTTTGCTGTGAGGAGAATTGGGCTGGGAATAATCTCATGATGTGGAAAAGTACGTAACAGAAAGATTTGTCATTTGGGAGGATGCCCCCATGCACCAGGACATTCTGGGGGTTGTTCAGCTGCGAGGTATCTTTGCAGAAAAAGACCTGAGGGACAGTGGACACTGAGTTGAAGATGATCAAGCAGCCTCTGGAGCTGCAATTTGCTGACTGTTGTCAGCAGATTGAATGAGGTGATCCTTCCTCTTTACTCAGCACTGGTAAGGTACATCTGAAGTTTTGGAGGCAGTGCTGGGCTTCCCAGTGAAGAAAAGATACAAACACACAGGATTAAGTCTGGTGCAGGGTCTAGAAGGTGATAAAGGGACTGGAGCATCTTTCATATGAAGAGAGACTAAGAGAGCTAGAATTAACCAGCCTGGAGAGATGGCTCAGGGAGACCTTAAACACCTGTTTAAATGACATAAGGGAGAGAATGAAGAAAAGGGGGGCTCCTCTTACTGCTGCCCATTGACCAAACAAAAGCCTATACACACAAATTGAAAAAACATTAAATTTCTTCTGAACATAAAAATATTTTCATATTTTGAAGATAGCCAAACACCAGCAGAGATTGGCGTCAGAGTTTTCTTCTGTGGAGATACTCAAAACTAAGCTGGCTTTTAACTCAGTTGAGCAGTAGGTTCTATGAGAATATCTCAAGAAGTCCTTTTCTGCCTCGATGATTCTTTGATTCTGATAGTTTCTGAGAAAGGCAGAATGCTTTTTTCCTTGCTTATGTGCAATGTGTGCGTGCTGCTATATTTTTTGGAAAAGAGAAGCTTAGCTACTAAATTATCTGGGTAGTAGTCATATAGGTATTTATGAAGGCCTGGTTTGGTGGCAAGAAGGAGGGAAGAGGAGAACAAGAAAAAGGAAGATGTATTTTTAGTTCATTCTTTATTTATTCTGCACAAGACCACCACCAGTTTCTATCAATATGACACACATTTCAGTAAATTAATGGTTTTCAAAGTTCATATGAGCCTGTACATACTGAACAATTAAAACAACTTAATATCCAAACGAAAAGTGTTATTTTATATGGCACTCAACATGTATTCATAAATAATCATGAATATAAACATATTAACTCACTGAGAACTGTAATGAGTAATTTTCAAGTCCTGACAACCAGCAGGATTCAATTGGAATATACTGTTTGGCCTACTTGGCCTTATTAAAACTTTCAAAGAAGGGGCAGCATGTCATTTTTAATCTGTTTCTCAATGGATAGTAGTAAATAAATGAACATGAGATTGGTGTGTATGACAAATTAATATGCACACTGACAACTTATAAACATGGTATTGCTTAGGGAATTACTATATGAATATATACAAGCAATTATATGTTTTAAATTATTTATTTCATTTTCCAAATAATATACCAGTGAAGTGGAAATTGATAAAAAAGAGAATACAAATACAATATTATATCAACTTTTTACTGAACTTATTAAGTGGAGGCCCTCTTAATGAGGAAATTAATGAATGAAGCAGCTCATTATGGCTAAGCATTCTTTGTTGTCGTTAAGAATTTGCTGGCATAGACCTGTTATAGTCAGTTTAATTATGATTAATATCTTATCTTGAATTCCATCTCCATTCAGATCCGAGAAACAAATGCAAACCCTATAACATGATCAAAGTTCATAAAATAGGTTAAGCTGCTAATGACCTTATATTTTATTCATTTTCACATTCATATTTATCAGTTTTTATAAGAAGTAATGTCAGTCTTTTAATATTTTTTAAAAATGCATTTATTCATGGTATGTTATGCAATCTCTTGTTCATCTTAGAAGAAGGATCCTATGTTCAAGATGAAATGTGTCAACGGTTTTATTACCCTTTTTGAAATGCTGTAACTACTATTAGCTATCAATTTAAATAAAGAGAATCTAGTCTTAGTCTCTAAGATGTACTCCAACTAAGATTTACTGGACAGTAATTGGTTTTATTTAGCCAAAGATCTCATAAACATCAGTGCAAATTGTACTGGAGCTATAATAAAAGTTTTGCCTGTCACTTCTATGGGTTATTTTCTTTGTGTGTGTGTCCATGAATTGATGAATGGGGAGTATGTTTTAATTAGTTTGTGTTTCTAAGGGCAATGTCAGTAATCACTGGCCCACAATTTCCAGAATTTGACCATATATGGAATTAGTAAAGTATCATCCACACTAATATTTCAATCTGAAATAGTTCCAGGCTGTCTTTGGCTGTGTGGTACTGGTTACATTAATATTATCATTTTATTCTCTTATTTCTTTCACACAATAGCTAAAAAAATTGTGTGTTCACTCTCTATCTGTAATTCCTCTTCCCTTTTTAGAATACCTTGTTTAATTTCAGCCAAGCCTCCACCTTTCCTGAGAATTATAGGTCTCAAAATAATGAAATTTCTTGGACTTTCATGAAACATTAAACTGAAAGAGCTGGATGGTTCATGGTAACTGAAAGAAAAATTGAGTGCAGGTGTGAGTCATGGGCTCTAGAGAATGTAGGAAGCAAATCTGTAGTGCCCCAGCTTTAGTGCTTCCACTGCTCACACAAAACTTTGTTTTGTCTTGCAGAGTTTCAGAACACGTTGTTTCACTATTCCTAAGAAAGTGACCTGGGCAAAATATTATGTTTTATCTCTACTAAGAAACTTAATATGATGTTTATTGGAGTAAAGATGATTCTTGGTTGAAGTTTCTGAAAATGCCAATGTTGTCACATGACTGCGTACTTTTTAAGATGTATTTCTTTTCATACCCTGGGCTAGTAGCATATTCCATAAATGAATCAGGGTTATATGGTAGTAGCTTTGGTTTGTTAAACCTCATCCTCATTAGCTGCAGAAATTAGGAAGGAATTAGGCAGATCTTCAGTAGGAAAAGAGGTGGTTGCTAGGTGAGGGAAGGAGATTTCCAGGACAGAGAACTGAATTCCATCCTGTTCTTTTTACTGGAACATCTGATATGATATTGGATAAAACCAGTAAACTTCATTGATGGCCATTTGTTAATGGTTCCTCACATTCAAGATGCTTACAGAAAATTTTGTTTACATTTGAGTTAATACATGGGATGATTTGGAAACACAAAAATGAAAAATTTTCACCTAGTTCTCACATGTACTAACATAAGCCAACAGTAATATGACGATAACCCTTGTAAGATCCAGACTCTAACTAAAAGGGACGGTGGGATCTGCAACTTCTTTTTCTTGCAACTTCTAATGATTCTTAAAATGTTATCAAAATTAAAATAGTTAATTGATGCTGTACATTCTCTTTAACTAGAATGCCCTTTTAATATCAGTATTTGAGAATAGGGACTTAACCTATCCAACTGAAAATGGCTTTACCCAAATTAAATTTACCTATACTGAAAAAATTTTCTTAGTCACAAGTATTTATGCTGTTCTTTATTGTTTTTTTCTGATGTGGTCTTCAACACCAAAACATTGAGTTCAGTTCAACTTGTCTCAACTGTGTTTGGGACCAAAACCTTCTGAAGTCCCTCAAATCATTCTCTACTGTGTATTTTTTTCCTAAAAAAGAAGAATTTTAATTTTCCTGACCATTTGAAAACCACATTGTTTCACTTCAGATCCCTAGTATAACTAAAGACACAGGTATCTCATTAATGTGAGAAATCTGTGAAACCAAAGTAGTCTGTATGAGTGAAAGATTTGAAAGACCACATTCTAATTATGACTTCCCATAAGTATTTGGGGTCATATGTTTAAAAGCATGTGATGTACATAAACATTATGTCTTCCAGCAGTCTCCACTACTGACTTCATGAGTCTGCCCTTTTCAAAAGCACCCTCTATCACATTTATGGTGTTGTCTTACTTAAAATGGGTACTAATGTCTGCTGAAGGCTTGATTGTACTCCTGTGACTGTCCCAGCAGTGAATCCCATGGGAACGAAAAGGGTTTGACCAGTGATTTCTGTGTTTTATTGCTGACTTTGAAACTCCTTTCCAGGTCATATCTAAGTATTACTAGTCTTTCTTACTCTTTCTTTCTTTCTTTTTCTTCCTTCTTCCTTTCCTTTCCTTTCCTTTCCTTTCCTTTCCTTTCCTTTCCTTTCCTTTCCTTTCCTTTCCTTTCCTTTCCTTTCCTTTCCTTTCCTTTCCTTTCCTTTCCTTTCCTTTCCTTTCCTTTCCTTTCCTTTCCTTTCCTTTCCTTTCCTTTCCTTTCCTTTCCTTTCCTTTCCTTTCCTTTCCTTTCCTTTCCTTTCCTTTCCTTTCCTTTCCTTTCCTTTCCTTTCCTTTCCTTTCCTTTCCTTTCCTTTCCTTTCCTTTCCTTTCCTTTCCTTTCCTTTCCTTTCCTTTCCTTTCCTTTCCTTTCCTTTCCTTTCCTTTCCTTTCCTTTCCTTTCCTTTCCTTTCNTCTTTCTCTTTCTCTTTCTCTTTCTCTTTCTCTTTCTCTTTCTCTTTCTCTTTCTCTTTCTCTTTCTCTTTCTCTTTCTCTTTCTCTTTCTCTTTCTCTTTCTCTTTCTCTTTCTCTTTCTCTTTCTCTTTCTCTTTCTCTTTCTCTTTCTCTCTTTCTCTTTCTCTTTCTCTTTCTCTTTCTCTTTCTCTTTCTCTCTTTCCCTCTTTCTTTCTCTTTCTCTTTCTCTTTCTCTTTCTCTTTCTCTTTCTCTCTTTCCCTCTTTCTTTCTCTCTTTCCCTATTTCCCTCTTTCCCTCTTTCCCCTCCCAAATATCAAATCTCAAACCTTTCTTTGCTTACTCTTTTCATGTAGTATTCACATTTGTTTCCACTCTACCAGTGCTCACAAGCACATATATTAATTGGATTTCAACATCCCAATTATTCCTGGTCACAAGTATATCACCATGCCTGTGGAAATTCTACCTTACCTACATTGAGGTTACCTCACTCTGGCAAATTTGCTTTATGGCAATTTTTAATCAGTTTTTATTTTTCCTTTTTAAATAATTATATAGGTATTCTTTTATTTGTATAAATGCTATTCAATATATCTATTATTACTGCCCTTTTGATCTCTGCATATGGGTAACAGACTCTTCAGATCAAGGCTATCTCAGGTATCCAGTTGTCATTATTCATCCTGTTCATAGAATCATTTTAATGACAAAGTAACTTAACTATCTAATCACATCATCACCACTCTTCTTTTATGGAAATATGATGAACATTATGCTAAGAAGCATTTTCAAAAGATGAACAAACATCATTAGTGCATGCACCTTTATTCTGTTTGTAAGATGTAAGATCTCTCCTTTGTAATAACTTATATGAAAAAATTCTGACTCTAATGTTAGTCATGAACAGTTCAGAAAATACACGGGCCTAAGAGTGATTGCAAGTCAGAAAGAAATAATTTTCTGAGGTCAAGTTCTCCCTTGATAATATTTGTTTTAGCCACTTATAATTGGGTAAAATAGGCATGAGCTACCATCTAAGTAAAGGTCTGCATTCACTTTCATTGATGATCCTGTGTACTGTATCTTGTCCTCAAATAAATGGCTTTAACAGGTCATGAATCAACACTCTGAAAAGTCTAGATTGCCCTTATTGATCTAGTACTGACCTACTTTGTAACTGGATAGAAGTACAGAGATAAATGAGTCTAAAAGGAGGTTCCAACAGATACAGCTGCAGAGGTGAGTTTTGTTGTATTGGCAGAACTGTTGGAAGTGACAATTCCCATAAATTCCACTGGCATGCTGATACTTGAATGTAGGTGATTTTTCATGTCATAAATAAATAGCACAAAGTGCTAATAATTTCAGAATTATTTAAATACACATAGGTAGGATTAGCTTCACAGAACAATGTGTATGCCTGGGCCAGGTAGCAGAATCCAGAGGCCTGGATTTAGTTGTCTGACAGACCCACAAAAAATACTTTCTTTATAATAGGATACATCAAAATCCTTCAATGAGATACCTAATACAGCCAGTGTTGACTGAGTGTTAGACTCCATTTTTTTATTCACTGGCTGGAGGTGATGTGCATCCTAGCTTCCAGCAGCTCCATGATATAGCATTCACTCAGGCCACACAAGACATGGTTTGGTTCCTGTTTAAGGCAAGTGAAATGTCTCCTCTTCGTGGAAAGTGCTGTTAATTAGCTGTCCTATGCTACATATAGCACTAAGATGTTCCCTAGGTGATTAAAATTGTTGGCTGGAAATTAGGCCAGCCAGATGAAGGGACACAGCAAAGTGCTCAGTCCTAACACTTTCCATCTTTAAGGACTTTGCTCCTTTTTTTATGTGCATAGAAACTGTAGCCCAAAACCTCCTCCCCACTAGACAAAAGATTTCCAAACTGGGTCATATTGTTAACAACATCTCCTAGCAGCCAGGGTATGTGAAAGAAACAAACAACCTTGTTGAGGCCAAGAAAAAGTGACAGTTTCACCCATTAAGAGGGAGAGGAGGCAGTTAGGCACTAGCAGTTCTGTTAAGCTGCTCTGCTCAGAGGAAAGTTCAGCAGACAGGAAGTTGTCTGCCATCCATTCTTCCATTCCCTAGACTGCCATCCATGTGTGACAGAGTGCAGACTCTGGACCACTCTGAAGTGGTCCCCAGCCACTAGCAGCACAGGTATTGTAGTGTTACAATACCTGCAGAAATTTTAATTCTGCTATTTGATCAAATTCTCTCATGAGATCACATGAGTTACAATTAAATAAACCATATTTCTGTATACAATATATATAATTTTCTGAACAGCATGTTGGGTAGTCTAATGAACTAGTATAATGCTGATGTTAATGTTTTCCTATACCTACTGAGAAGGGATAATTCTACTCCTTATTCTGAGTGGCTAATCTACTAAATGTAGTCAATCCGTAGACAATTGTGACTGTGTGCCAGAAATGCAGAACATACGAGCAATTCTGCATGTAGAATTGGCAGGTCTACAGTTTTTCACCAAAACAAGTGACTGATCCAACTCCTGGTGAAATCAGTGGGACTGATGTCAATAAGAACAGTAGAGATATGGCATTTCCTTGCCTAGAGCTTTATTCTGGCTATTGTAGAGAATTTTTTAGCCTTCTGTTCCAAAAGTCTTGGAATCAGTGACAGAGACTGACAAAGATGGGACAGTGCTCTGATATACACTTTTACATCTAAAACCATAGCAGGAAAAAGGATTACAGAAGGTGACACAGCACAGAATCAATGTTGCATTTGGACAGCCTTTCTGCAATTTTAGGTGGGTTTTTGGGGTTTTTTTTTGTGAGTTGGGGGGTTTTTATGTTTATTTGGGGAGGGGGGTGTTGGGTTTTCTAGGCTTTCCTCATTGTTAAATATTTGTTTTATGATCATCAGAAAGGTAGTTGGGGAAGTCAGTCATGCTTGTCATGGGGATGCAGTCAGAATCATAACCCACTAATAAATATAAATTAGAGTATAACTCATCTTAACCTCACACTAGAAAGCAGAAAAAAATAGAGAACATGTCTCTTGAAATAAATTTTATTAGCCATAAAAAGTACTGTAAAAAGGGAAGTAATGTGTAATTGTGTCATGGATGAGAGCCTGTGAATAACATTTATTTGTGCTGGTGGTATAAACTACATGTCAAGCACTAGAGAAAGAAAGTTATTTGAAAAAAAAAAGATTTTCTTCTTCAAACTCATTAACTGTCAGTGTGGAACTTTAGTCTGATAACACTTAAATACATAATTTAAAAAGAGTTTTTGGACTGGAATGGTGAGAAGTGATATTAGGAGAAGGAATATAAAAATTCCAATAATGGTAATAGATTCTCTGTTCTCTCAAATTAATGAGATGATAAATATGATCCATATCAGATTGTGTTTCAAAGAGATATAAATTTTAAATTCATTGTTATAAAGTAGGACTGAACTTTGGCAGTTCATACTTTCAAAAGGCAAAGAAAAAGATTTGTGGGCTGTGGGGGAGACAGAGTTCGTGAGTTTTGAATGGTTTGAGTTAGCAGTACTTTGCTTTGGACCAGGAGTATTTTGTGAAACAGGCATAATGGCCTTTGGTAAGGCAACAGACAGCATGCAAATTTTATCCTATATATTGGATTTTGGTGAATGTGGAAGAACAAATTGTTCTTGTTTTGGTTCATGGCAATGATCACTATGCACAAATACCTCTGAATCAGGAAGGGATGTATATTTTACTTTCAGTTATCCAATTTTTTTTTCCAGTGGATCCATTCCTTTAGTTAATCCATGAAACAAAAAGACCTGTCTTTTAACCTTTCATCTTGACAAGGTGTTTCATGTCATGATCTGTGTTTCTGCAGTACACTTCCATTGTCCACATATACACACACACAGAGTTTTGATTCTTTTTTTTTTATTATATGTACAAAAGTCTACTGTTTTAATGAACTTTGGCACAAAATTCCTACATTACAAAATTCACCAGAAAATAATGTGGGTAATTTCTTTGTGGGTAATTTGAGGTAAGTTGTTTTGTGAAAGACTAAATTATTTGCTTTACAAGGTAAACTGTGTGGAAATATGTCTCACAATCCCTCAGGTGTTTCCAATTTTTTTTTTTTTTAGGTAAAGGTAATCCATTGCAGAGTCTTTGCTATATCAATAACTAGGTGGAATTATTCAGCAGAGCTGTTTGCACATAGAATTAATCACTATTTTTATAACTGTCTCCTTCCTGCAGTTTCAAGAGGAGGGTTTTCAAAATGTTGTGTATCTTTGCCAGCCTAATTTTTATCAAATAGTCATCATGCTGCAGAGCATTCTTGCATACCACCTTCCCGGGATTTGTTATTTTAATTCGAGACAACTGTTCTGGATTGAAGGCAAATGCAAAATACAATTTTCAAGTTTGCTCTTTGTATCATGCAACTTTGCTGATTAGCTGCTGTTAAAACAAGTGATTACAAATAGTCATTCTTCAAGGTAAGTGAAAAGAGTAACTTCAGTAGTGCCAATGGGAATATATTTGACCTCGTATCTTCAATCCTGACATTGTTTAACCATGTCCCACAACTAGTGAATTTCAATTATTTGTTCAGAAGAGCCATTCATAATTGCCTGGTGTAAGCCTGCCTTTAGGATGCAAAGCAGAAAACAATGAAAATGCTACTCTTGTGAATTAGAACAGCCGCACTTAAATGTATAAATTAAATGGGCCTCTTTTCACAGCTTTCTCTTTCTATTCCGAGAGGCCTCAGCCTGGTGACATCAAAGACAGGATTACGTGAGAAGATAAAAACTTGATCTGATGTCCATGTTTGAAGTCATTAAAGTCCTCTTCTCTTCAAGCCAAAATAACCCTCCCTAAAGCACAATGAGCTCGGGTCCAGGTGCAGGGGGGGAAGGTTTCAGCAAGGCACTGAAGATATCTCAGCAAAGCCAAAGAGTTGTACATTAAACCATAATCTTCCTTAATGTGCTAAGAGATTGTATGTGGGCTTTAAAAGCTTTGTCTTGTCAATTAGTTTGTTAAGTCTTTCTTTTAATTGAAGAATGCTAGTATGCATGTGGCTGGATTTGCCTTTAATGGGAATTTAACCTGTTTCACCTACTTATAGGGAAGTCTACTTCATGATATATGAGGAATCAAAAAGGGAATACTGAAAGACGAGGTCATCTAAGAGCTGTGACTCTATGACCATGCATTGTTGGTGCATGTGCTTGTAACTCTTGATTTCTGATATAGCTGATACATTGCCTATGGATTACAGAAGGATTTAAAATGTAGTGCAAAATTACGACATTTTTATACTTTGAAACTTGTCTCTCTCTGTGAAGGAGTCTTCTTACATTGAAATATTCTCTCATGTGGGGAAATAATCTTCTCTGAGTCTCTAAAAATTTAGATCAATGGAAACTTTCACGTTATAAAAATGTACAGGCTTCAGTGCTGCATAAAGATTTTCGTTTTAATGTGAGCATCTCGAAAACATGTTATTAAAAGTTCTTGCTCTTAGAACTGGGAAGCAACCATCATAGGCTTGGGCAGTCTCTCAACAGGCTGAAGCAGGTACAACTATCCAGGTTAAAATGCAAGCCGATTGCCTTAAAATTTTATGAACATCAGACACTAATGAAAACGTTTGCCTTTTGTACAATCTATGATTTTGCCGTATGGTCATATCTTTCCCTGCATTTTCAACTTTTTACACATATTCACTAACAGAAGAGGTATATAGCAGGTTTTCAGGTTGTAACTATGGATAATCAGATGCAACAAACCACAGGAAGTGTAAGTAATAGAACACACACCTAATATTCACCACAGCCTCAATTCCAGCATCAGACAATTCACAATAGTTTTATCATATTCAATTCTACTCCACTGCTGGGGGAAGATTTCTCAGTGATGTATTGACCATGTCTTTAAAATAAAGTATCTATTGTATTACTACTTTCTATTTCCCTTATTTACATGTTTCCAGATAGCTATGTTATTATAGAAGTATTGGAACAAATATATTTCACTTAATTTGAATTATGATGGAAAATAGAATTCTCTTTCTCAAAAATCTGATCTTTACTGGCTTTGTATGTACAATCCATGTAGCTACATATTTTCGTGGCTATAATGTAGTTTAATTTCTTTCTTTTATAATTATATCCCAGAACACATAATTTCTATTGCCAATTCCCCAGCTCCCCACAGGCCTTATCTTTTACTTAGTGAGGTCATTTCCCCTTTCTCCTGTTGAGTTTAAGCCACTAAATTCATCCTGCCCTTTTCATTTGTAAAAGTTTTGAGATTGCATGCTCCTGTTGAATGGAGAGCTTTATTGCTGCAAGATTCATGGAAAGGCCATCAGTAGCATCTTTGTTAAATTAGTCCCTGACAAGCACAGAATATTTCTTCATTATACAGGACACACAAATAAATGCTAATTCTATAAGCAGGTAGCATATTAATTAGATTTCACCAGCATTCAGAAACCATTAGGATGTGTTTTCCAATGTCTTACTTCTATGACATAACACCTGTCAAGTCTGTCTTACAGGTGAGTATTTTCTTCCAGTCTGGCATTTAGGCAGTGATTGGGGAAGAACAAAGAAAGGTTTTCATTACTTGATGATGGTGGGAAGGCCATCACAGAATATTTTCAAGATGTTAGAGTGGGAGTAACTTTAATCCTGCAAGAGGCCCTTGAGGCTTCTTTTCCCATTTGCAGATCTGGGTGGTCCAGCTGAATCCTTTGTGATCATTAAGGTCCCCATAAGCATTTTGATGGCAAAGCAATTCATGGAAATTCTTAGAATGAGGGCCTGATAGAATATTTAACAAGCTCTCAGCATCCTTTACTTCTTCCATGAAACTTTCATCCCCACATTTTCCTGTTTTTTGTCACTGCTGTATACGGAAGGAGGAAATACTTGATTAGCAAAAAAATTGAGAATAAAAAGATGCATGACCAAGAAGAACTGGGTAGTGTCCATTCTAGAGCTGAAAGCAGCTGACAAAATGGGTTAGGTTCAAAGCAACAAAAAATCTGACATCTATCCATAAATCCATATTTGGGACTGGACGCTGCCCTTTGCAAGCATCAGGACCTCAAGGCAGAATGAGAAAGTTCTTCCAAGGAGCCAAAGCTCCATGGCACTTGGAAAAAGGATAATGCTAATTAGAAGCCACAGAGTTCAAAAGGATGAGAAAACCTGATTAGCTAGCTTAGCTCAGTAAGCAAATGAAAATATTTGTCTCAGCTAAGACTCAAAGGAAAGAGGAAATCTGTCTGAATTCAGACTGTCTCTGAGGCAGTGCTGGTACCTAAAGCTTATTTGCATGAGAGTGCAAGTTCCAAAGCAACAGGACAGGTACCAGCATCTACACTGGAATTTTATGAACACAATGATGTATTTCATATGCCTTTAGTTGTTTCTATCTATCCATTTCTGGGAAATGAATTAGGAGAAAAGTATCAAAATTGCTGTTCCCATGAAAAAGCAAAGGAGCTTGCAGGTGAGGCTTGAACCAATATTTGTGAGGTTTAGATACAGTTTCTGTCTCTGCTACCAGCTATATAGGCAAAGTTAGGTTTTCTTTATATTCTCTGTCTGTGAAATATGGCAGTAGTGCCTTTTTATATTCTACATCTCTATCTAGCATGAAAAAAAATCCAACTCAATCTTGACCGGACTCCCAGATTCTCTGTCTAGTCTGAAAAAAAATGTACTTCACTTTTCATCTGACTTGCAAGTTCCCAAGAGAGTCAACTGTTGCAGCTTGATTTTTTTCTGTTTACCTGTTTTTGTGTTACAGTGGTGCTTTTCACTGTTTTCATCATTTGGCCTGGTGAGCTAGGAAGGAATTTTCCTGTACACAAAACAAGAGTATTAACATGTATTGGTACCCATAGAGAAGTCTCTGAATGTCATATTGGGTCAAAGTAATTTAATTCTTCCCTTCCAATATATCCACCAAAGGTGTGAATGGAAACTGTGTGAATTAACCCTTTCTCTTAGTCTTCTGTGCCTACTGGGAGAATTATCACCTGTTGTCGTATGGTTGTTGAATAGTTAATGAAAAATTTTAAAATCAAAGAAACATGAAAAGTTAAAACATCTTCAGGGACAGAAAAAAAGATTAATTTTGTGAGTCCTCTTCAATGTGCCCTTGCTAATTTTAATGGAGTAAAAATCAGTGAACCCACCTTTCATCCTTTGAGAGATGAAAATTTATGTCTGCACCACTTGTGAATCTTTCTCCACTAATAAGCTACTTCATGCCCAATTGTAATTTCTTTGACATATCATCTCTAAGTATTACGTAGAACTTTCAAAATGACCTTCCAAAAATTTGAGATTAAAGTATTACTTTTCATGAAGCTTTGTAATTTTTTGGAACTTTCTACATGAATGTCCAACATTTTTGCCTTAGATTCTCAGTGTAATTTTTGACATTTCAAATCTGGTGTTTTCATTTGTGACAGCATTGTTGGGGGGGGAAGTATGTAAAGAAAAAGTGGATCCATTTAAAGAAAATTCCCTTTACTGACCAACTAGTATTTTTGGTAATGCTGATAGATAAAAAAAAAAGGTCTATTGTATAGGAAATTAGGATGCTCCCAAGTATGTGGCAGCATTGATTTACTTCAGCCTGTTTCAGTGCAGATTTCTTGACTTGAACATTTCCTTCTTAAGTGATGTAAAATGCCAGAGATTTTATTTTTCTTAAATAAAATTATGCCATAATGCTCTGACTTAAAAAGGCACGCAAAAATGCCAAGGCAGGGATGGTTGACATCAGAATGCAAAAGTTCAGGCTGTTGTTCCAAAGAGGGAATTTCACCCAGGAGAAGTGAGTGAAACATTGGTAGAGGTCTTTCAGCAACACTCTTCACAAAAATATTAGTGTAGGAAAGATGTGCCCTTAGCAGCCAGCAGTGACAAATGCCTTCCTGCCTTCTCCCACCATGAATTTAAAAAAATCCCCACTCACCACTTTTGGGAGTTCCAGAAAACTGCTGGGACACACAAGATCCCTCTCTGATGACAACAAATCACTGCCACTAGTGTGGTCCTACTCTATTTCATGGCTTTCTAAATAGGGAGCCAATTTTAACTTTCAGCAAATCAGATTAATGTGGTTGAGTTCAACAATTTTCTGATTCCTGGGAGAAATGTTTGTTTGTGGTGCTTCTCAGGCACATTAGGAAAATTGAATCTATCTACAGTAGACTTAATTTCCTTACTAAAAAAATTCACACTGAAGAAGCTGTAGAGCCTCAGTAACTGAAAAAATGGCATAAAATCATACCATCTCATGAGAAAAAGGGAAATGATCACAAAATTTCGTATTCCAGGAGAGCTTAGGAGGAATTAATTGTCAAACTCAGAGAACACTGGTTGGTACTGTGGAGCTGGGATCACAATAAGAAATGAACAAAATTCATAGTAGTAAATAAATAGAGTAGGAAATTTTAAAAGTACTGTGCAAGTAAGGAAGAAATAGGCATGTCAATAAGAGTGCTGTATCTATACTAAGGTATTATGAATCCATGAGAACTTCCAATTTTTTTTCTTGGCCTTCATTCATATTCCTGCACACTCAATGAGTTTTCTGCTTATTTGTTAGTAAAGGAAATCTTTTGTTTTTCTAGTATCTGTCAAGTCTCCTCAGATACCTTCATTACAACACCTAAAATACATAAATTTATGTTACTTAATTTTACATTATTTCAGTGTGTAGTCAGCTTTTGTGCGAGATTCTAGTCCTCCTCAGCTTACACTGATGATTTACCAGGAGCCATCATACCAATCTCTTTACTGAAGCTCTGTTCAATATTTAGATTGTTGCACTACCTGTATTTTCACTAAAAATTGGTTACCAGAGAAAAGCATCAAGTTGTTTCATAGTAGCTTGCATTCGATGCCTGCAGGTTATATTTACCCCGTTTTATGTTTATACTTATTATTCTTTCTTTCAAAATTCCTAATACACTGATGTTTGTCCATAAATTTTCTCTTCATTTGTCTGGAGATTTGCAGATGATAAAAGGTGACACAGAGACACCTTTTTAAAGCAGCAAACATATTGAAATGTAAAATCTGCATCATATGCGTTTGTCACCAAATTTAAGCCCACATTTTCAATATGTTTATTTGTTTGTTTTCAACAAAGTTGAAAGTGGGTAAATAAACTGGGGAATTTCCTATTTTAAAAAAACTTATAGAACAGATATAATGTAAAGATACCAGAGGCTTAGTAAGGGTCTCAATTCACTTGTTATCTGTTTTACTGGGGTAACTTCATTTTGGAGACGTATCATATTCATCCTTTTATGATTTTTTCTCTATCTCTATTGCAAATACTTGAGGAAGCAATAAATTTATTCTCTTTCTAGGTCTCATGCCAACAGTCCCATTCATCTTTAAAAATTGTATACTATAATAATCAGCTAGCAGTGTACCACATTACATTATAATTTTTCATACATGTACCAGTAAAGCTTTTCATAATCAGTCAGTAATAATTAGTTAAAAAAGATGTAAGCACCTACCAGTTTCAACAATATATTTTATTAAGCATATGAAGTATCACAATAATTTGCATATTTACTAATCTGTTATGGTACAAATTCATACCAACCACAGTTGAAAGATCACATAGGGATTAAAAATCCTAATTTCAAGACTTGGGAGAGGATAAATCCAAATCACATATCCCACACAAAACAACAGGTTAATAAAACACAAATGGCTACTACAATTGCACTACAAAGTTTCTCTTACACTTTTTCAGCAAATGATCATTTTTTAGTAGCAGTTCTACAATGCAAGCAATACATAAAAATACATTTCTTTCTCTATCCACTTCTACCCAGAATTAATAATTGATTGATCTTCAGATTATTTAGACCATCTTCAAAGGGAGACCTGATCCATACTGGGAGTTTGTTGTATAGTGTGAAGAGTTAAAAGCCTATTTTTTGTTAAATTGAAGATTGATAATGAAAATTAGCATCCCTTACCAGTGGAAGAACTCTTTGCTTAAGAAGTTATTCAGTGGTGCTCTACAGAAAACCTTTCCTTTGACAGTAAGTGGCATGACTAGTTGGTAAGGAATATCAAGTTTTTTTACTTTCCCAAATCTCTGCTTTAAGATTACACAGGTCTAAGAATTTGGGGCATCATTGGTCATCATTGTGCTGGTAATATCTATTGTTCAATGGTTATTTCAATAAGCAATGCATAATAAAAGCAGTCCATGCAGTGTGAACCTACAGCTTTTCCCCCAGGACTTTTGCCTTAAAAACAGGATTTTGTATCTAATTGGAAACTACTACCTCTCCCAGTGTAGATTAAACATCCACATGAAGACTAAAGAAATATTGTGGTATATTCTGGATGTCAAATGCAGTAAAACTTATCTTTTAAATCCTGTGAAACCCAGTACCAGAGTTCTTTTTCCATTGTCAGAACTTTATTTCTTCCTTTGAAAAGCTGTTTCTTTTCCCTCGTCTGGTGACTAGACAAGGAGCTAGAGACAAAAGTAATACACTGACACTTCTGCCAATGCCTAGAACACCATGGATGCTTCAGACATGCATGGCATAGACTTGCCACTATTATAGTACCAGGACACAGATGTCTTAGGTGCTTCTCCATCTTATAGAGCATTTAAATCTGTACCTATACTCAGCCTACTATTTAAATTATGCTGGCATAATATAAAAAAGGTGCTTGGTCTCTCATGCAGAAACTTTTTAATTGTTTAAATAGTCCACCAGAAAAACAGTAAATTATTCCAGTCAATGCAGCACTGTCCTTGAAATGAGGAATTTGTACATTCCTGAACCATTTAAATTATTTTTCATATGAAACATATGCAGTTAGCCTTTGGAGTTTGAATTCTTTGCAAATGCATCTCTACATACATCCATGAAATCTGCTTTCCTATATCGTACACTGAAATAACATTAAATAATTGGTTTCATTCAGGACCCTTGGCTACAAATAGACATCACAAGCCCTGATCCCCTCTCTGATTAAGAGAAATGTTCATCTGTCCCAGTGTCCTGTCTCCAACAGTAAACAAATGATGCATGGTCTAGAAAGAGTAGGACAGGAGAAGTATGTCATAATACTTTCTGAAATATGTTATTAGCGTAGCAAATCTGAGCAAGAGATACGAAGTTTTTGTGGATCAGTTCTCAGTGATCTTACATTAATTTCCCACTAGTTCTTAAAATGCATGTAAAATTTTGAACACTTTGAATATCCTGCAATGATGAATTCAGTAGTGTACTGTGTGAAGTATCCCATCTTTCTGTTCGCTTTGAATCCTTTCGAAAACTCCCAGTTCTGGTATTAAGAGAAAGAATGAGCAAGTGTGCCTCAGCCTCCTTCTCCAGGTCTCTCACAATTTTGTTAATTTGTGCCGTATTTCTTTATATCCTTGCTTTTCATGCTGAAAAGTCTTAGACTAATGAATTGCTACATGTACAGAAGACATACCTTGAATCATCCCATCTCTCTGTATCCAGACAGTGTTAATGTATCTCAGGTATATTTCAGGTGTGAGGAGCTTGCAGGTGTCCCTGGTGTATTCCAGTTTCTTTTAGATTTAAAGAGGGAATTTTCTGTTACATTTGGTATTTTCTGTTACGTTCTCTGTTCTTTGCTAATTATTTTTTCACAGGTAATGACTAATAAAGCAACATTTTCTTAGTGCTGTGTACTATAACGTCCCAAGAATCCAAAGGGTAGGACCCATTGTTACGTACATAAACCCAGAATTGTTTTCCCCATGCATAGCAATTTGCATATGTCAATAATGAATTTCACTTTCCATTTTACTATCCTGTAACTCTGTCTGGACGTCCCTCAGCAGCTCCCAATTTCTTGGCCATTCTTTTTTGTTAGTCTGGGTGATTTAATATCAGCAAACATTTGTCACTTTACTGATTGTAAGTCACCTTTTGCATACCACAATTACAAATTCCTGGGACACCCAACACCAGTCATCTGGCACTCTGATTTCAAAATTTGCCATTTATTCCTATCCTTCCTTCCCTCTTTCCAACCATAATCTGTTTTCTCCAATTAAACTTGGACTCTGTCTTTGTAGAGAAGCACCCAGGCCCTGTGGCTTATTTGACACATGGGCCATACATTTTTTGTTGCTATATAACATAAGTTCCTGCATGTGCCATTTTGCAGCTGACCTTTTTTGTCACACAGATGTGAATTTATAGCCTTTTGAGTTGAAGCAATGTTGAACTTGTTTCCTTCCAGAGTTCTGACAACAGTGCTCTATTAGGCTTTTCTCGATGGGCTGTGCCAGTGATGACATTGTACAAGCAAAGAGGCAGGATCACTGATGCTTTAAACAAACAAGTTACATACTTAAATATGTACAGAACATGGGCCTGTAGGCGGTAACTTTTGTCTTCATCATAAGATGCCTAAAATTAAACCTGATTTGTCTAACTGAAGGTGGTTAATCCAGCCATATATTCAGCAAAACTCCAGAAGCCAAGCTAAAATTTTACTTTTAAAACTGAAACTATTGCATATTTCCAGCACTTACATGGACGGTTATATCTCAAAACAGATCTGAAGATAATGATTTGAAATAAAGACTTACAATCAAGAGAAAAATCTGATACCACAAGCAGCAGCAGCAAAATTCCAAGCAGTTTTTCTGTATCAATTTTTGTCCAGAGAGACTTCAGGATTGGATCAATGGAGTCTAGGTTTTCAGGTATAACTCTGGTTGTTATATTGCAGGATGTATCACTGAGATCAGAATATATCCACTGAAACTGCGCTATCATATTTATCCCACAAGCCACATTAATTCTAGGAGTCTTACTGCATTTGCTTTCCTTTCTTAATTTGCATGCTGTATGGACTAAAAATACACAAAAAAGCCTTGGTTAGTGATAGTTTCCCATAGGTTGAAGTAACAATCTTTATATTAGCTAGCCACAATAAACCAGAAGAATATTAGGGTGGGATCAAAGCCTTTTCTTAGGCCTCCATTCTTTTTGTACTAAATTTTACTCCTCTACCTCTGGCAGACAAAATCTAGTAGTTGGCACGAGGCTGTTTCCCTATTTTATTTGTCAAGTAGAAAATCCTACCCTTCACCAGTTTACACCTGCTTTTCACCTTGGAGGAAAGGATACTATTTCTTTTCTCTACGTTTTATACCATCATCTTGTTTTGAGCAGCATTGTGATTGGGTTTATTTATGTATTGGGACTATTGGTTTTTAATAAAAAAATTGTTGTAACATTGCAAAGGCTGTGTTTAGAGATGAAGTACTTAAGAATAAGGAAAAATAGATGTATAAACGAGTTAGAAAATACTACCTGAATAGTTAATTTTTGATCCCCTTCTGATAATCTGAAATTAGATTGTAACCCCCTAAAATTTTCATTGTACAAGCTACAGAAAATATCCCCATTTTTAGTTCATACAAAGTGTAAGCCACTGCCTTTGGAGTCACACTAAGCCATCTGGGCGAGTGACCCATGGCCTAAACTCCCCGCTCCCCAAAGCCCCTGCGATGGGGAAAACCTGCTGCACACAGTGCCCGTGTGTGCAAACTGCTGTGCACCCTGCAATTTGCTGGGAACCCCAAAAATCCCCATGTACCCGACCATCCCGGCTCGTCTCTGCGGCGATGGGCGAGGCCCGACCCTCTGCCCCATCTGGCTTCCAAGCAGAGACTTCCTCCTGTCGCGATAGCCCCTGCACGGGCGCCCTGTCTCTGTTGTCACGACACCCGCCCCGACAGCCCGGGGCTGCGAGGCGGCCGGGAGCCTCCTGCTGACACCTCGCCGCAGCTCCCAGACGGGCCTCCTCACACCAAATTGAGTTTTCCGACAATGAAATTTAGAAGGTCATCCAGAATCTTAAAACTGACCAGAATCCCTGGAATAATTCCCAGGATTACCTCTTCTACTGCTCCGGGTTCTCCATCCCTCTGACCCCTTTGACAGATGTAAGGGGAAAACTCAGATTCCTTAAGTTATGCTTTGGAATCCTACACAGCAGTTACATCAAGAGCAGTGGAATATATTTAAATACATATACAACTAATATACAGCTAATGTTATTCATTATTTATTTGGTGGACTGCTTTTTTTTTAAGCAAGTTGATTTCAGCAGAAGAAATTCTAAATTTGATCCCTGCCTAAGATGGAAAACAGCAGAGTAAAGATAATGTGAAGCACTTGTTTCTTTTTGCCTTTTTTCTTTTTTTTTGGCTTTTGGTTTGTTTTGGGGTTTTTTTGTTTGATTGTTTGTTTTGTTTTGTTTTTTTTAATAATTTCTTTTTACTCAGTTTATCTGGTTGCAATATTTTAGAAGCATTTCCCCTTCCAGACCAATTCGCAAACAATGATACCGATACGTGTCTCATTAGCATAACATTATTAATAGTATTTTTCGGAGCTAAGAATTCTATAATTTTTGAAATTAAGGTGCAAGCCCGCCCCCTCCCCCACGCAGAGCAGAAGGAACAACTGGAAATCCAACAGTTCTAGTGAAATTTCAGGTGGTCGAAGAGACCCCACAAGTGTGTGCGGGGAAAACTTTGGACAGACGACTCTCAAGGCCAAACAGGTTTGCTCTTTCCTGGCAGATTTCTCTGGCTCCAAGAAGGGTCAGCCTGTCACAGGATATCCTTCTCCAGGGGTGGGACTGCGAGCTGGCGTCCCGGACCACCGTAGGGTGCGCCGGCATGAGGGGATAAAGCCCAGGAAGCAGGTGCGAGCCAGTACACAGTGGAACTGGCTAAACTACACCTGCCTTGCGTGGGATCGGGATCCGAGCCGCTGCCCTGCTCTCACACCCGAGCGCCGGCTCTTCGCCCCTGAGCTGCGAGCAGAGGTCACTGTGCCTCCGTAGCGCAATTTACCTGTAAGAGTTTTCTTTCCCTTTCTTCCCCTTGTCTTGCCGCCGAGAATACTTTTGGATACTTCTGTCAGTTTGGGGAGAGGGAGAAAAACTTACGCTACGAGCACACGTTTCTTAACCAATGTGCAAGGTGATTATCTTAAATAGCAGCACCAGCAGAAGCAAATGGATGGTTAGGCTTTAATGAACATTGGTGTACAGCAGGGCAGACAGGGTACGGCAGCAATCACTCACAAACCAGCCGGGAATCATCAGCCCAGCATGTCGCTCTCTGATTTCTGATCTCTGACTCCTGATCCCTCTGCACATAGTTCTCGTCTGTTGGAAGGTTGTTTTCAGTAAAGTGCTTTTCCCGAATAAGTTTTTAGCCATTTTTCTGTTATCTTCACCCACTTTCCCCCACCTCTTTCAGTCCCCGCCCTTCCTCCTTCCCCCGCAGGTTTTTGAGTTCACATTCACGTGGAAGAAACGCCAAGCAACACATACAAAATAGTGGTGTTTGTGAGCGGTGAAAGGTGATGTGAAAAACACAATCTACGACTGGCGGGCTGCTTTTATCTTAATGAGTAACTAGGGAATTCGGACACTCATACACAACTTGAGAGGCCAGGTCACGCTTCAGTCCCTTCTAAGCTACTACAGGATGGATTATAAAAGTGTGAAGGGTAAGCGCAAGTTATCATTAGTTAAAGGAACCCTTCGCCGTCAGTGCCGTTATCACTTGAATTCCCGCTATTTAATCGAGCTATTTAACGATTACTCTTTAAACAGCAAGCATTGCACGTCCTGGGGCCCCGCAGCTCTCCAGGGTCTAAGGTAATCCCTTTGCCCACCTCTTTCAGAGCAAGAGCTACGGGTAGGTGGGGCAGAGGCTTCCCGTCTCTCGTGGAAGAGATGGAAGCACACTTCAGCAGGGATTTTATCCTTCTGCTCTCCCCGTTCGCCGGCCGACTGCAGCACCTCTCTGGTCGACCTCGGGTTTCGTGGGGCCTCCGGGGTGGCTGTCCCGGGACAGGGGCTCGGCAGGGAGCCCAGGCGGCATGGCCTCCCCGTGCCTCAGGCTGGCGGGGTGGCGGGGGGAACTTCGCTCTCGGCCCTTTCCTCCGAGCCAGCCCCTTTGGCCCCAGCTGTGATTTTTCACATCGCCTCTCTGCCACATTTAACGACGATGAAAGATCTTACCTGAGACCTGGCTCTCAAATAATCTGATAGTACACGATATAAACACAGACACCAGCAGGGTGATCATGAGATCGATCGGGTTTCCGTACGCATGCCCTCGATCCCCCCGTCCTCTCCCCCGGGAGTCTGGGGGGAGGCTCTCTCCCCCCGACCCCCTGCTCTTTAGGAGTGCACCAGGACGGAGTGGAGAGAGCCCTTGCCCTCGTGGTTGCTGCTCGCGGTCTGTTCCAGCAGCGATGCAGCAGCCGGGGAAGCGGCGGGGCAGATCTGCGAGGCGGCGACCGTCAGAGCAGGGATGGCCGAGGCAGCGGGCAACGCCGGCGCCGGCTTGATGGGCACCGGGACGGCGGGCATGGTCTGTGCCGGCGGGTGGCAGAGGGCCTTCACGGGCATGCCGAAGGGTCCGTAGTCGGGGGACACGGGCACACCGGCCACGGAGTCCATCACCCCCACGTGCGGCCACACCGAGCTCACCACGCTGCTGAGCTGGCTGGGCACCGAGTAGCCCAGGTGGTGCATCACCGAGGCCAGTGGCAGCCCGCCGGCCTGCAGCACACCCTTGTAATCTCTGCCGATGATGTTTTCGATGGCGAAGGGATGCTTGAAGCCCGAGGGCTGGCTGCTGCCGTAGGGCGAGAACTGAGGCAGCCTTCCCACCGCGGCGGCGGCAGCTGCCGCAGCCACGGCCGCGTCGGAGCCGGCCAGCCCCGGCACCTTGCCTGGGGGAGGCGGCGGCGGCGGATGAGGATGGAAGTAGTGCACCATGTGTGGAGTGGGCGCCGGAGGCTTGCCGGGACCGCCGCCGCCCGCCCCGCCGCCCGCCCCGCTGCTGCCGCCAGGCAGGTGATGCTCGGGGCGCAGGACCTTGAAGCGCTTGCGGCGGCGGAGGAAACTGCCGTTCTCAAACATGTCCCCGCAGTCCGGGTGCAACGCCCAGAAGCTGCCTTTGCCCGGCTGGTCGGGTCGCCGCGGGATCTTGATGAAGCAGTCATTGAAGGAGAGGTTGTGGCGGAGGGAGTTCTGCCAGCGCTGGGTGTGCTCCCGGTAGTAAGGGAACCGCTCCATAATGAACTTGTAGATGTCGCTCAGGGGCAGCATCTTCTCGGCCGAGTGCTGGATGGCCATGGCCGTCAGGGAGATATAAGAGTAGGGCGGTTTCTGGTCGCTGTAGGAGCTCTTCCCCGGCCTGGGCATCGCCGCCCCGCCACAGCCCTCCCGCGGCCGCACGATCTCGCGGCTCCGGGCCGGGCACCGCTCAATGCCGCGCACGGGGGGCTTGGAATCCGGGGACTTCACTGCCCTGCCGCTGTCTCTACATCCTGGGCGCCACCTGTCCGGGCCACACGCCGCCACCCGAGGCCGGCCGGCGAGCTCCGCGCACGACTCCCTCCAGCAGCCTCTCCCCGCGGGACGCTCTTGCCTCGCCTCCCCTCAGCTTGCGGGAGACACAGCCACCGCCCAGGCCGCGGGGTCTCGGGGGCTACGTGGCAGAGGCAGTCCCGGCCCTCGCTGGCGTCCCCGCTCTTCTCCTGGAGGCCGCCGACTCCCCCGGGATTCCCCGCTGCCGCCTGGCACACTCTGCTGGAGTTGATGCTCCTCAGGCACTAAGGGCTCGAGAGCATGAAATTAACTTGGACCTCTGCAGAGAAGGGAAAGACGGGAAAAAACCATCCCTCTCACCGCTCAGTCCGGTGTCCCCTTAAAAGTTTGCGGCAGAGACGAGCGCCGGGAGTCCGCGGGGAGAGGAGGCGGGGCGGCGACCGCCGTGGCTGTGGCGAGGCTTGTGCGCTCCGGCGCGGTTTTGTAATGGTGCCCGAGCCGGGAGACCCCCGCAGTTCCTGCTCTCTTGCTATCACATGACAGCCGCTTGGGGACTTGGCGTCTCAAGAAAAAGGAGCAAGAAGCGGCTCCCGGTTCCCCGCTCACTCACATCTCCTCATCAGGGCGAGGTGGAGCCAGGGGGCTTAGGAAACTCCGTGTGAGACCGAGATCTGCATTCCACAGGGCAGGGAGCAGCGGCCCGAGCAGGAAAGCCTCCTCCTCCCCCCTCTCCGCTCCAGCTTCCCTCCACCCCTTTCGTAGCCCCCCTATCCACTCTCCTCCTTCTTGGTCCCTCGCTCCCGCACAGCCCGGCTTCCAGCAGTAGGCGCGAAGGCCCTCCGAGGACACCACACCACAGGGAGATGGAAAATGGGAAGAGGTCTTCCTCGTCCTCTGGGCAAGTCGTGTCAATCACCCTGGGGAAACGGCCCTCGAGCTAGCCCCGCGAGGCAGCAAGTGGGAAATACGGGCCCTTTGAAATAATTTTTTATCATTCCTGTCATTATGTTTAAGAAGCTACGCACAGACTAGCACAAAAACAAAAGAGATATAAAAAATCCGACTCTGCCCTCTCCAAATCGTTATGGTTAATTCTTGCCATTCTCCACCATGTGTCTCGTAAAAAACGCAGAAAGAACCAGCCAAAGCATCATCTGTGCGCTTCGAGATGGGCTACTTAGCGCCAGTGTTGGTTTAGACCGCCTCATTAGTAGGAATCAATGAAGAGTGCAACAATTCATGTCTATCCTCCAAACACACTGCGTTATAGCGAGTAGATTATTATTATTATTTATAGCGGGTATATTTGGCTGAGAAACAGGGAAGATTGCTCTCTTTGCTGCCACTAGAGTTGGAAGAAACCCTGCTCAAAATCAGCACCTACCGCAGCTCAATTACCGAGTGGTGTCAATGTTAAAATATTAGTCGGACTTTTATTGCCTAAATAAACAAACAGGTTGAAAGAGCTTTATGTATATCTAAATATATATGAAAGAACTTTTTTGAGCCCATCCTTCCAGGCTAGTGCGGTGGGTCAGACCCCACGGGTGTCTGTCCCACGCGGTCATCGGCGGCTGCAGCAACGCTGGCGCCTAATCCGGCCGGCGATGGCTCCCGCACCCCGCTTCGGCCGTCGGGGGAGTTGATTTGAGCATCAAACTTGTTTGTCTGTCTCCGAGTCGGGCGTTGCAGGCAGAAGTGGTGAAGAGGAAGGGGTAGTGTGGGGGAAGAAAAAAAGCTTTTAAATATGTGCTTATAATCTCTGCCGGGGACGAGGGAAAAGACTAATTTTAAACCCACCCTCAAGTAATGTGTATTTAACAGTTTTTATACCTGATCAAGGTCAGTCCGATGAGAAGAATAATCAAAGGTAAAATTAGAATAAGTAGCCACAATTTCGCAAAGCCAAATATCCCCAGAAAGTGCGTGCTTTTAAAAAAAAACTTTCAGATTATTGTCCAAAGCATTAACTTTCCACTGAGAAACTAGGAGGCACGGTGGCAGCAACATTTACATCATGCTTCTCGGGAAGCTGTTCCTCGTATTGCCAGCATGGTGAGAACCGACATTTCGACATCCTTCCTGATGTGCCTATACATTTTCCCCAAAAGAATTTTATCCATGTTTTACCACTTAAACCTGTCTTAACCGATTAAAAGCCCTGCTCTTGCCCTAAAATTCTAAATCCTGGATCTTAAAGTCATTGTTTGCCTCACCTCACCAGCTGGCAACCCGGCGTTTCCCCCCAGTACGGCATGTGTGAGAATTTAGCCTGGCCCTTTCTCACTTTTGCCCTCTTCATCTCCGCTGTAGCCGGATTTTATTTCCACGGGACAACCCATCCATCCCTGGAGACCGGTGAGACCCGTAAAACGCTGTTTGCATTTGTTCTCCCACACGTTCCCAAACGCGGCCGCTTTCGGGGGCAGTGGTAACACGCTGTTTCCCCGGGAAGGCGTGGGGGAGGCTGGGAACGCAGGGCGAGAGTCGGCCGGGAGCTCGATGGATACCATCGTCCGGCGGACACCGCTGCAGTAAACCTGGGGCTGCGGTGCTGCCGCCTTTGTCCTCTGCGCTCCCGTCGGCCTCCAAGGTAGGACTTCTGCTAAGCAAGGGGGGTCGGAGCAAGCCCGCGTTTAACAGGAGCCCTTCCCAAGCTATCGGAAAAGTGCTTGCATGCACGGGCTAGTTGCTAGCCAATTGGTACGCGCGTTTATGGGGAAACATCACCGCTGGACTGCGGTCCACCCAGGTGTTTGTGAAAGCGACACTTGTTTCTTGAAGCCTCTAAGAGAATTACTCAAAGAAGCACACCTCAGGTAATCGGCCTGATATCAACCAGGTCAGTTCAGGTTTTAAGGGGATAATGTTTTTCTAATGACACACTGCTGGCAGCCACCCTGCGTTACTCGAGTTGTCTCCATATCCCTTCCGACGCCGCAACATAGTTTCTCAGGTTAGGGTTTTTTTTTTTCCCAACTAGAAAAGTCACTATAAAGTTTTGTTGCTTTCGAGAAATTACGTCTCGTCGAACTCCTCAGGTGCTTTCAATTCTTGGGCAAAGCCCTACCCCTGGAAGACGGCGGTAGCTTTGGTGGACCAGGGTGATAATCACCTTTCTTTCGCTTGCTTTGCTGCGAAAGTAGACATACCTGCCTTCTAGTTTTCCCCGGTCTGCCTGCCTTAGTGAAGGTCAGCTTTAGAGAGGGCTTTGGTGACGTAGGGTAAAAAAAGCTTCGTTTGTCCAGAGCTGCATCACTGACGAAAACAGACCGGAGCAGCACTGGGTGGGCGGCCAGCTTGATAGAGTCAAGATATGCTCCCTCCTTCATGAGAGAGGTACCTTCGGGAA
>VZRM01001841.1:683044-708597 GCA_013397955.1 Grantiella picta | reverse complement strand
CGTCCTCGAAAAAAACAAAAAACAAAAAAAAAAAAACAAAAAAAAAAAAAAAAGAAGAAAAAAAGAAAAAAGAAAGAAAGAAAGATTTCAAAACACCGACACCTCCGCCGTGCTCAATCCGAGCTTCGTTAGCGAAAAGTTTTATTCATCTCCCTCCCACCAAGCCCCATTGAGGGGGTGAATAGTTACAACCCTTCTTCTCTAGTGGCCAAGGGCGACTCAGCGAGAGACGAGGCCCGGGGGCAGCGGGATGCTGGGGGTGGCCCGCAGCGGGGAGCTGCTGGGAGCGGCGCTGCCTGCTCCCCGAGCCCGCGGTGGGGTGGCGGGCGGGGCCGGCGGGGTTCGCCCGGCGGCAGCACGGGCACGGCGCGCCCCNGGGCTGGATCCGGGGAAGCGAGGGGCGACGAGGATGAAAGCGGCGAGATTTCAAGGAGCTGAAGCTGGGGCGTTTACTCGCTGCTTCTGCCTTCAGCACGGAGAAATAGGAACAAGAGCGTACGGCTGCCACTGCCCCGCTGTCTCGGGTGTCTTCAGGACCTACCGGCAGCGCCTTGCCCTGGCTGCCTGCGGGAAGGGTCGGGGTGCATTGCCTCCATCGTGTGCAAGCAGCTCGTACCCTCTGTTAATACAAAGTCCGAGAGAGGTGTAAAATGGTACGACTTGACCTAGTAAAATTTCTGGGGTTTTTCAGGCTTCCTTCAGTCCTTCTTTTCTTCTGTTTCCTCAAAGATACTTACAAATGTACTTACTTTTTATGTAAAACCAACGTTGCTTTAGCTCAAAAACTTTAAGAAGTTGTCCTATCTTAGGCAGCCTCACGTACTCTGTCTTGAGGTATCTCACGTTGATTTTGCTGGAACTGTGCAAACCAACGCTTTTGGATTGGGACAGTGTCCAAAAAAGAAAGACTCACAAGTGAGTGTCCCAGTTACGAGTACTGATTGAAAAAGTATCAAAACTGAAAGTATGTAAGACTTATAATTCTTGGAATGTTCTTGTGGTTACCCTCCAAAAGGGAAACGTTGTGTTAGGCTTTGTTATCCTGTGTACATGTAAATTGCAGGTTTACATGCAGGTAAACTGCTGCAAAATTTTGAAATGTTGCATGCTGTAAAGACTTGCTCCGGGGCTCTGTCTTAAATCATTTAGTTTCATGAAATATCTCCTGGATAAGAGAAACATACATCACATGGTTAGTCAGAAATTATTCTAGAAGTTCATTAAATCTCATCTGGGGAATTTAAATGAACTCAAGTAAGTAAATTAAGTGCTGAGTTAATTAAGTTGTTAATTAGTTAATTAACTGTTATGGTTTTAAGTGATGCCATTATCAAAGTGACATAAATTTCAGTTTAATTTCCTGTACGTAGAAAGTCTTTATGAGACTGTAAAAGCTTGGGGGCTTAATTCTTTCCACAGAGTTTTGCACCAAGTACTAACATATTCATAATAGGGTTTTTATTATTTAGAAGCAAGGGTAGTTTTAAAAATAATTTAAATAATTACTTTTAAAACAAATTACTTTCCTCATTGTGTTACTTCATGCTGGAATAAAACTTGAGATGTATGAAAATGAAACAAGATGATGGAAATTTTGTAAAATTTTGTGTTTGGAAAAATTACCCTCTTTCAGAGTCAGATCTGTGCTGATCACAGAAAATATTAACATTGTGCATGTTGATAGTGTGGTGTTTTTTTGTGTTAAGCACTACAGTGTATGGCATTGTTACTGTAGAAGACTGAAAAATTCTGAATGCATCTTTTTGGCTCTGTTTAATACTTCATTAAATGATATTTACTCAGGAAAGTGTACCTAATTTTGTCTTGTCCACATGCCTCTGATATTTTCACAAGTAATTGATAAGGAACCTGGGACCAGAAAGGGAAGACACTTTGGCCTACCTTCAGTCACTCACCTAAGTCACTCAGTTGTTGCCAGGTTATTATACCTATGTGTCCTGTTTTTATTAATAAAGGAAAATTAATTAATAATAAACGCAAAAGTGGAGCTAAGAAATACAGAACTACAGATGTCTGACTTTCTCTTTACTTTAGAAGACATACTGAAATAAGAAATAGTCCACAAGTAGCAGTGTCATAGCTGAGTCTGTGGAGACGCCATGGAGACCTAGAAGGCTCATTTTGGTTAAAAACACAGCACAGTCAGTATTTTAATGCAAAGAATGTGGATGCAACTTCCGGGCATGAAGCCCCACTTGATTTTGTCCAGCATGCCTCCACAAAACTCCTCACAGGTTCTTCGAAGACTAGTTCTGACAGTGATGGAAACATAAAGAAGGTTTTGGTAGGATTAATATATAAAGAAGGCTTTGGAGAACACCTGATGCTGCCAGGGTACTTTATCTTAATTTATTTTATATCTAATTATTCTATAGGTTGGGGTGGGTTTTCTTGGCCAAAATATTGACAGGAACACATGCTTCTCCATAACTTAACATTAACTTTACATCAGTTCATCAACTTGCCTGTATTGCACCATATGGTACTCAGCTCAATCAAAAACAATAGTTACATGAACTCTTGACTTGTGTTCCCATGTGTTTTATATTCAAATGCAAGAAATCATACGAGTTATAGCTGAAAGACATACTAGGTTTATTGCCAAAGCAATGCAGAGCATTCCCGATAGGGCATTTTCATGTGTGCTCTGCATTCTAACTTAAATTACTTGAGCAACAGATCTCCCTGTTAGGAAAGCTGTTTTGTACAAATTTCATGGTCAAGAAGCTTTCCCCACTTTTTTTACAGTAACCCCACTATTCTAAATTATATTCTCTCTGTAATACTAAGTAATTACTGGAGTTTTGGAGTTCGTGGCCTTCAGATATTTGAAGATGTTTGTTACGTCTCGTTCTCCAAGCCAGGACAGCAAAATGTACAAGCATGAAATATCTTTTCATGTGACTTCAGTAATACTGCAGATTAATTTGACTGCCAGTCACCATTTGTATTTTTTTAAAATTGTAGTTCTGTTAATAAAAAAATTAAATAAACAACCTTTCATATCTGAATGATTTCAGAAAAACAGTTTCTCTCCTTTTATGTTATGGGTCTTCCACTTTTATAAATCATATTAGTATAAATTTCATTACCCTAAATCACTCTTAATGCTTTTTGAAATTTGGTTGAGCACAGCTTTAGGAGAAACTAGCTTGTCATCACTGCTGATAAGGTTTTTGTGAAAATGCAGCAATTCATTTGTACTGGAGGATGTGCTTAAAAAAAACTTCAAATTAAAAAAAAAATCTGAAACAATTTTTTTTTTCTATTTAAAGAAAAAATGCTTTCAATGATCCATTATTTTGTATAAAGACAGAAGAATCTTGCTTCTTAAACATGCCTGATTCTTTTGAGTTGCAGTCCTTTCTGGGACAGCTGACGTTCTTGTTACATCCAGCAGAGGAAACTGAGGTTGGATAGCAATTATTTTCCCTTTAAATTTAGTCCTGGTAGCGATGAAAAATAGTACTGTTGTCATCGCAATTTTGTTTTATATTTCAGTGCTACATCATCACACTGCTAAATCCTTGATTCTTAATATGGAAAAATCATCCATCCATCGACCTATACACAGATATCTAGAAATGTATACATACACATATGTATGTACTTGTATGCCATTGATACATTGCGGGGATGCGGGGAAATGCACACAGAGCTTGTACATACTTTTAGAAAGCAGAAGGTATTTGATACTGTATTCTATTTGGGAGATGCTATATTTTATTTTGGACAGTATTTTTATGAGGTTTTTGCTTATTACTACTGAAAATTGAACACCCAGTTTATCCTCGCAGAAATTTGAAAGTTCTTAGATTTGTAAAATTTTAAGTGTGTTTGTTGATCCGAAAATTTGCAAATTGTAGCACACACATTATTACTACTATGAAAGCTATCTCAAACATCTATCCATCCAAGTCATGCATGTATGGGTGTAATGGGAAAAGCTGGAGAACAACAAAAAAGTTTCGTGGAGGCTGCAGTAATTCTTATTGTGGTTGCTACTGTTGTGCAGGCTTGGAGAAGTGTTTCCTTGAAATTGTCAGGTCAGTTCATGGTTAGAATATAAGAATTATTGCAGAAAATATGTATGAGCATCCGTGAATAGCCCTGATGGTAGCTCCATCTGCCATTGCTTGTTGAAAATTAAATATAATGCAGAATTAGTCTGGAATTGAGAGTTGGTCCTTTTATATACACATTACAACCACTTTAGTCAACACATTGATGCAATGTTTGTGTAGTTCGCAATTCCTTCCTTCTCAAAGTTGATTTCTAAGAGGGAGGCTGGGGAATTCCTGAGATCTCCCTAAATAAGTTGTTCTTCTTTGATGTTCTTGGTGTGTTTTGCATAAAACTGTGGACTTTTCTGTTTTTCAAATGAAATCGAATGAAGTTCTGTGTATATGTGCTTGCCATTCTTCCATTAAATAAAAGAAGATTCTGTTTTAATTTTGAATAGTTCAAACATGTAATTTCTTCTCCTAGAAACTGTGGCCTCTTTGGTTAAGATCTGAAACTGTTTGGAGAATACTGGTTCATGCCATATCTGACGTGAAATTCTTTTTCTCATATTTCATCTTACAGGATATATTGTCAGTTATCGTAGAGCTACCTGACTTAACAGTCTGATATTAAACCTTCATGTTTACCCAGATGGGAAAATAGTATCCTCCCTCCAGACCATGTGTTTTTTGAGATACTGTAAGTGTAACATCGGGAAAGGAGGAAAATTCAAATTTATATATGTCAGAAATAGAATTATTTCAAGGTCATGAATTTGTTTGCTTTTCCACATCTAGGGCCAGGTCAGGCAAAGCTATACTTTCAGATGTGTTTGCTGGAGGTACAATCCCTTGATTTTTTTAGTGTTAAGTTTATGGATTCCCACAGTGCCTAAGAGCTCCTGCTATAAGAATGGACAATGTTAAGTAATGTCAAAAACAAAACAGAAAGGATTGTGTATTCCAGAAATGAATCATTTGTAGGCTTCTAAACAGCCATGAACTAAACAGTCTTTGAGTTGTGTTTTTAGGTGTTGTACAATCAGAAGAGCTCTTATTAGAGAAACAAGAACGAGCCTACCGTGAACATTCCTAGACTTTCTCTTTACTTACTTGGACAGCCAAACAAATCAGTGGAAAAAGGGCTGGAAAAAGATGTATATATGCTGCTGGAGGTCCTAATTGGTGACTGTTTAAAGCCCACTTCAGGAAATTTTCCATTGCTTTGAGAAAATAAAGGGTTTCCTTGGGAACAAATTTGATATAATGTAGGATCAGATCTGAGGTAAGTCTCTAGAAGAGCATTCATCAGCCTCTCCTCTGCTGATGTTAAACAAATCAGCATGCATGTCTCTGCTGTTTTTTGACAATGCTTTAGAGGGCTTCTGTGTGGTAGCATGCTGCAAAATTGCATGCTGTGAATGTTTTAGAGATATAAAAATTTCAGCTGGTTGGTTTTCAAAGGCAAACCAATGGACAAACAATATACATGTGTCTTTGAAGGACACTGTATACACTAATAAAGTGGGGTGTTTCAAGTTTGAGGACAGGCAGAAGATATATAAATTTAAGGAAAATGCATGCCAAAACAATTACTAAAACTAAAGACATTGGCTATTTTAAAATTTAGGCATTCAAGTATAATGTAAAAAATATTCTGCATGATTTTATACATTTGTTTCGGGTAAGACTTTGGGCTATGCTCTGTAGGTTTATAATGAAAAATGAACAGTAGAGAAGATAGAAATGCTGCTTTTAAAGATCATTTGATTTTATATAAGCACATCACATCTAATATTTCAGAGATACAATTTTTTTTTGTTGTTAACAACAACAGTAGTAGTAGTAGTACTACTACTACTAATAATAATTCTTCTTATACGCATTTTTCAAAGTTTTCAATCCATATGGAACACAGTTTTGAGTTCTTTTGCCATGGAGCAGCTCTCTAACCAAGCAGTAGAGGGCATTCTTTCTTTAGGAGACAGCACTGGTTTCTACAAAAGAATAGCATTTTATTCAGCAGGTTGGTGTCCTTGGGTCTTTTTTGTCTTTAAATATAGGGCACTCACATGTAGATACTGAAGATAAGATAAAATGATAAATTCTTACATCAAATGTGCAATATATTATTTAGGGTTGAGTACTGAGTTACTAAAATTGTATATGTTTTTCATATTTTCATAGAGTATTTTTTGATAAATGAATGTTTATATAGCTGCTATTCAAATTCACACTGCAGCATTTTTCATAAATTCAGTTCTCTCTAAAGCTGAGCTAATTCATTTGGTATGATGAAGGAATTATCAATTACCAGTTACCAATTATCAATTTTGACAGCATATCCAAATGGGGTTGTTTGAGACCTTATTAAAATTCCAGCTATCATATTGTTTTTAATGAGTTTTGACACATTTAAGCTAATTTTGTTTGTAATTAAATTTAGTGTGGTGACTTTTTCTTCCACTTTGAAAATGCTACCTCTTCCGGGGAAAATGAGCATTGAGGGCTAGACACCTCCCATTCAAATTTTGGAACTTCTCCATTCAGTTGTCCACAGACTGTCCAGTCAGAGCCCCACACTGGACAGGAGTATGGGGGCAGTGCCTACAGAGCAAGTGTGTGAGGTGTCCATGGATGACCCTCCTGGTGCTGCTGGATGCTGCTTGCCGCTTACCCAAAAACCGACGGCACTCGGGGTACTTTGAGAAGGTGTTCTTAAGTGTTCCTCTGTTGGGAGGAGATTCAGGTTCTTTTCTTCTTTTTAAATTGAGGTGAAACCAAGGTAACTAAATGACTTCACATAGTGAATACTAGGCAAAGACAGATCCATGATATTCCAGATTTCATTTCAGAGGGTGCCTTAGTGACCCTAGCATCTTCTGTGTCAACTGGGCTGCGTAGAGCCACAGGTGAGGTATGAAACTGGGTATGCAATGAAATGTTTCTGTCTATATGCACTTTATTAGCACCAGAAAAACAAAAGTATCTGATGCCAGATATTAAAATTACATACTAAATTTTTGACTGCCTATTGCAGTTACATTCATGATGTTGCAGCTGAATATGTTAAAATAAAACTCCTTCCCAGGGCATTTGCCAACTGATTCACATCTGCTATTTTATAATTTTTCTCTAACATTGTCTGGCCATCAACAGTGTATAACCTCATTGTATGTTAAAAAGAAACACCATGGGAGAAACAATAATTGACAAATACAAAAAGAAGCCTGAAGAGACAAACAACAGAATGTGATCTGATAGATCACTACTCTGCTTATGACATACGATTGCATTTGAGGTCTGCTGAGTTATTGTTTTAATTTTGCACAAATTTTGCTTCAGAATCAAAACAACTCCTTTCTTTCTGTATAGTACTCCTGCCAGACCCTAGAATAACATTTTTGATCTCTATTTCAGGATTTCTCTCCAACTTTGTAAAGGAAGTTTTACAGATGATATTTGTTTGCTTTAAATAAACCAAAACTAGCCAAAGCAAACGCAACACATTAGTGTTTATTAGTAAAAAATAGCAATCAGCTATGAAGGAGAAAAAAAGCTTTTTTTCTCTGGAAAGGGAAGAGTCTAGAATTTAGTGCCTCTTCAGTTGCCTAATAGTTCTTTCAGTATTGCAAACATTCAAATAATTACTTAAGATAATGTGTGCAAATAAAACACCTTTTCAAGTCACTGAACTAGTGATCCACATTATTTTTTCCTGGTTATTTTGATTTTAAATAAACAGCTTTTGCTCACATAACCTGTCAGATTCAGGAATCTAACTCCGCAAAACAATCCTTATTATTTCCAAGGATGACTGTGTGCAGGAAACAAGTGACTTTGGGCACACCTAGACTCTAATTAAGTGTCAAAGAATAGAATAATCTTGCAAAGTAAAGTTCTACAGCTTTCTTCAGCTGTGGAATTCTGAAGATAGTTCTGAGGATGAAATTTTTATTTTTTATGGTTTAGCTGGAAAATCTGCCCAATTATCTTCTTTCATATTATGGGGTTTGCAAAGAGAGTATCAGAGAAGGCACATTAAATGTCACAAAAGACTAATGGGAAAAAGAGTTATAGAGTTATTCCCAGCTCAAAACTGGCATTTGTTGAAGAAGGCTTACAGATTTGAAATGAAAAAGGGGTTTCTATGAAGAAATAACCAGAGAAAAGCCCATAATCAAATCTTTTATCCTTTCTCTCTCACTGGTTTTTTTTCCCTTTCCCCAGAGAGGGGGAATTTGGCTTTCAAATGGTTTTATGAAATGCCCAATAAGCACTTCTGGTGCTAAGAAAGTATGATGGGAGTGCAAAGCTAGATTGGTAAACCAAGCAAAACAGGATCTCTTTGAAAAGTAAAGAGCTGTGAGGTGGGTCATCTGACATCCTCTGGAATAACACAGAATCACAGAATCAATTAGGTTGGAAAAGACATTTGTGGCCACTGAGTCCAACCTGAGACCAAACACCACCTTATCAACTAGATCACAGCACTGAGTGCCATATCCAGACTTCCCTCAAACACCTCCAGGGATGGTTACCCCACCACCTACCCGGGCAGCCCACTCCAATGCTGATTGCCCTTTCTGTGAAGAAAAGAATATAGATTGGTAAGCTTCATCCAATGACTTTTATCCCAAGTAAGTCGAAAAAGGCTAAGGAGCATGGAAAGTTCTTCAGATCAGTTACTGGACTGGGTGAGACACAGGTGAACTAGACAAAAGAATTCAACATTTATGGGTCTTGGCCTGTTCTAATACCTTGTTGCTCAGGTCTTGCCAGTTTTATATTTGAATGACACCATTTTGTAGGCATTTTTCTCAGTCCTTCTATAGCTTTCTTGAAAGTTGAGCGATAATGTAACATGATTTTTCTTGAACTTGCCTTTTTTTTTGATTTGTGCACAGATAGGAGAACATAGTCTGAAATTGGTCCATAAAAGTCAGTGGGCTGCAGTTGATTTGCTTAAAAACAGAGAAGTAGCCTAGGGTGAGAACTATATTTAATGCAAGAATCCCGGGTTCTTCATGTTCTGCTTTAAAAATTGGTCTGTCTCACTTAGAATTGTGACATGCCGCTTTTTCCTTTAAAGCAGAAAGATTGAAATATTGACTTTGCATTTAATGGCCTCAACAGTGAATTTCATCCTTTGTAGACTCAAAGCTTTGGGTGGAAAGTATTTAACCAATTATCTAGGAAATTGGAAGTTCCCTTAATAAAATAGTTTCAAGTCTAATGTCAAAGGCGTATATCCCAGAATCATAGAATGGCTTGGGTTGGAAGGGATCTTAAAAATCATCTACTTCCAACACACCTGCCATGGACAGGGATATCTTTCTCTAGAGCAGGCTCTTCAGAGCTCCATCCATTCTGGCCTTGAACACTTCCAGGGATGTGGCATCCACAGCTTCTCTGGGCAACCTGTTCCAGTGCCTTACTACCCTCATAGTAAATAAATTTTTCTTTATATCTTATCTAATCTAATCTAACCTAATCTAATCTAATCTAATCTAATCTAATCTAATCTAATCTAATCTAATCTGTTCTCTTTCAGTTTGAAGCCATGGCCCCTTGTCCAATCACTACATGCTCTCGTAAAGAGTCGTCCCCAGCTTTCTTGCAGGCTCCCTTCAGGCAGTGCATTGCAAATGCTCTTTATATGTCAGCAGCAGTCCTGAGAAGAAATGGAAAAGTAATAAAAACAGATTGATTTACAGTACTGTAGTGTATCAAGGCTGTCTGTCTTGGGAATCAAAAAGTAGTGCGATCTTAAACTTTTAAAAATTTTTTACTAATGTTGGAGTAATGATATTATCTATCCTGAATGCTAACTCAAAACAAGATGTCTAATTGTCTTGAGAAGGAATGCATTCTCTATGATATTTGTTTCTTTTTTTCAGAAAAAAGATGACAATAGAAAGCATTAAACATTGTATTTAAATATTAATCATCCTAGTGCACCATACATTTTTAATATGCCAATTAACAAAGAAATAGCTCTATTTGTTTCTGTGCAAATGTAAGAGGAGTACAAAGAGTTCAGCAGACAGAATAGCAGTTGTAGTGAGAGGAAAGCATAGCATTATAAAGCAAAACTGCATCTCCCAGAAGGGACATTATTAAACCCAAATAATGCCTAGAAGAAACAGGGAGCTTGGGATTTTAAAAAAGAGTCTTAATTTTGGGAAATGCTTGAAGGATATAACCTTTAGATTTTTAAAGTTTCTTCGGAAGAAATTAGTGTTCTAGCTTGTAGGTGTTCAACTTACCTCTAACATTAATGAAATGAATGTTACAAAAAAGCAGAACAGCAAACTGTAGCTATTCACAAATGCGAGTGTATTTTCAGAAGTAAATACTTCAGCAAGACATTATTGCAGATTCCTGTTGCTGATACCAGTGGGCACATCTGTATAATATTTTCTTATTGTAAGACTCTTTTCAAGATACAGATCCCTCTCCATCTGGCAAAGTACTAGAAGTTCTACCTCTAGAAAGCTATGAATGTTAAATGGCAGCATGTTTGAAAGTAGGAATTTCTTAAATTTGACACAATTAAAATGAAAATGCCCTGCCTCTAGCTATCTTTGATGCTGAGTACTTGTGGAAGGTTATATGTTTGATAAGTAGAACATGAAGTTTATGACAACATTTGATACAGTAATTTCCGGGCAAAGGATACCTGTTTGGGCTACATGACAATGAGTGCACATGGCATCATTCCAGGACTTTGTGTTTTCAGAGCTGCAGCACTGCAGGAGGTGGAGGTTAACACAAAGGTCTCAATGTGCAAGAACAGTCCTCTTTCCCACATAAACCCACAGCTCATAGAACATATTAAGAAATGAAGGAATTCCTGGTATTAATTTCTTTATATATATTTATACATATTTTACTGGTGAGTTGGGAAAGATCCGTGCCATCACTGAATTCCAATTAAAAAAGCAACAGTTACATTCACTGTCTTTTAGCTAACTAGGGTCCTAAGACTACATTTTTCCTAATGTGAAAATATGACTGCTGTGGTTAATAAACATTTTTAATTCCAGAATCTTTTGGACTTCTAAAAGTCTGCTGGACTAGGCTCCATCTAGTCTTAGCTTTGAACTTTTCTCCCTTTGTCTCAAGTAGAAACACATACTCCTTTCCCAACATCATGACAAATCATCCCTCAAAATAAATAATAAAAAACCACCTTTCAGGCTGTTAATATTTTAAAGGCAATGGGACATCAAGAACATGAATCAGGTTAGTAGAATGATGTTGAGTGTTTCCTCTCATGAACAACCTGCATGATATAGCACTGAGAACAAACTGTTCTTTTTTTCCTATTAGAACATAGCCTTTTCTGGCACTTAATAACTGAATTACATTGATGTTTCAGAAGGCCTTCAAAAATTCCTGTTGTATCTGCTATATATCTGCTTATGTATCTGCTATATGAAAGCTGTAGACTTAAAAGCAGTGGTTTCTGCTGCTCTTTTCTGCTCAAAGCAATCAGTGTCTCCACATCTTCAAATTGATATTCATTATGTATGAATAGCACTTGCATATATGCTGGAAATATACAGTACTTATGGTAGGATCTCAATGGGTTCAGAGGAGAGATTTTTCAGGTTTTCATGTTGTAATTTGGTTAGCTTTAAACACAGAGGAATTGTAAAAATTTTGTAAAGTTTGCAAGACCTAAGCAGGCTGTATTCTTCCTTTTTCTTTTTGTGTGTGCCTATGGGACAAATAGAAAGAGCTATTAATTTTTTACCTCCTCTCAGGTCCTACTATTGAAATACAGATAGAACTAATTATATAAGAAGTAACATGTTTTGATTGTAGAAGAGTCAGTGTGGTTTAAGTAGTTTGGGTTGGTAATTTCTTACGTTGTTGATGCTTATGGCTGTGCAGTGGGTTGATCCTGCCTGAACACCAGGTACCCACCAGACCTGTTCCATCCGTCCCCTCCTCAGCTGAGCAGGGAGAGAAAAAATATGATAAAAGGGTTGTGGGTCAAAGTAAGGACAGGAAGAGATCACTCACCAAAACTGACTCTACTAAGAGAAATTAATTTAACTTATTGCAAATCAAATCAGAGTACAGTTTCATAACTGCAACATAATATAAATGAAATTAACCCAAATGTTAAAATAGCTTCCCCTCACCCCTCCCTCCTCCTCAGGATCAATTTCACTCCCAAATTTTCCACCTCTTCCCTGCAGTGGACAGGTGGACAGGGAATGGGGGTTGTGGTCAGTTCATCACACACTGTTTCTGCTGCTCCTTCCTCCTCAAGCTCTTTCTCTGCTCCACTGTGGGTCCCTCCCACAGGATGCAGTCCTTCAGGAACAGACCGCTCCAGTATGGATCCACTGGGTGACTCAGCAGTCACAGCCTCCTCCAGGCATTCACCTGCTCCGCTGTGGGTCTTCCATGGGCTGCAGGTGGATCTCTGTGTCTGCATGAACCTCCGTGAGCTGCAGGGGCACGGCTGCCTTACCATGGTCTGCACCATGGTCTGCAGGGGAATCTCTGCTTCCAAACAGAGAGCAGAGGTGCCTGGACCACTTTCTCCCCCTCCTTCTCCACTGACCTCAGTGTTTGAAGGGCTCTTTCTCTCACATATTCTCCGTCATCTCTTTTGGATCCTTCTTGGTCTTTTTCTTGCAGCACATTTTTCTCGCCCCTCCTCCTTAAAAGGGTTATCCCAGAGGCACTACTACAATTGCTTATGGGCTCGGCTCCTTGAGCCAGCTGGAACTGGCTCTGCCAGACACAGAGGAACCTTCTGGCATCTCTCACAGAAGATACCCAGTCCCCTTGTTACCAAAACCTTACCAAAACTCAGTATAGGCTGGAAGGTAGATATTCTAGCAGAAATCCGTTTTAAAGTTCCTGTTACTGTCCAATTGTAGGCCCTAGATGCAACTCCAACATACTGTTAGTGTGATCACATAGACACAGAACTGGAATATGAAGAAGGCCATTCAGATAAATATTCTTATTGTAATTTTCCATCTGTCTATAAATACACATGAACTGACCGATTTTCTCAGATTCTTTCAGTTCAATTTACTTAAATACCTTAGGGTTTCCATTTTATCTGGTTTCACTCTGGCTATTTATGAACTTGTCTTTATCATTATTTGTTTCCAATAGTTGCTGGAAGTCAAACAGAGGAATTGATTGTCTTCTATCACAGGTTACTAGATGAAACTTTTAACTGAGAAGTCAATGCTAACTCATTCTAAAAGTTGAAATTAATATGGAGGACATTTATTTTAATCTTTCAATCAAAATATGAGCCTTTCTTTTAAGCCTTGAAGCAGAAATTAATTTTCATCCCTTTTGTTAATTAATCCACTGGTGGCCACAGCAGAATCCTGTGAAACAGCCTGTACATCTCTAAGGTCTATGATGTGCCACTAGAGTGGGAAGATAGAGACAAGCAGCATGTCCTTCAGCTGAAGAGACAATGAGTCCTTCAGTCTACTACCCCTAATTCATCCACTGAAAAATTACTTCATTGCTATCACTTGATGTATTTCTGAGACAAATACGCTTCTCACTTATTTTACATGGGCTTCCACCATGTGTGGCATTGTTACTTCTACTTTTGGAAATCTTAAGACAAAAAGATGACTATAGCATGAATCATTCAAAAATACCAACATTGATATTTTTCTTGTATTTGAAAGGAAGGAGAATTAAAGTCAAATGACATGCCAAACTTTCATAAGCATGGTACAATTTTTATGTGGTGGAAATGATAATTACCACTGCTACTACTGTTACTATTTTATTATATCGAAAGGAAGAGAAAAACACATTAGCTGGATGTTTTGACATAGCTTCCCAGATTTGATTAATATTTTTAAATAAAAGGGGAAGGGCAACTTCATTAACCAATACTGGGAATTGAGGCCCTTGCTTAAATAACTTAAAAATATGTGCTTGACCTAACACACATATTCACTGGACTTGGATATATGTTAATGTTTGTGTGCTTGTGAGATCTGAGCCTTGCAAAGGATTTGAGACAGTATTGGCACCCATGTATTAAAGTCAATGGAAGGAAATAAGATAAACTTTTGTCAGAGCTCAGTGCAGGTAAGGGAAAAAAGGGTAAGTCCTGCCAGATGATTTTTTTTGTTTGGTGACTACTGTTATCTGTGATACTGGCAAGAGGGGCAAATCACCAAGTATTAAAATTGGTTATTGTCAGTTAAATCAGAGTAATTTCTAAACAGCTACCATTTACAGAAATAACACCTGTTCTGTGTAAACTGAAATATTTTTTTGAGTATTAAAGACATGAATTAAGATATGAAATGAGACATTAGCTTTGGCATTCTGAAGGCACTTAAAAGCCCAAGGCAGTTTATGTTTAATTTGCTCTCAAAGGTAGGAAACAATTCTATGTAGACAGATCCCTTAGCCTGTTATCCTTCATCCCTACCTTGGACTTACCCATCTGAAGGAGAGCTAGAGGGGAAGTAGAAGTACAGTCTAGCCAGAAAAGTGGATAGGTCAGTTTCCCCAAGAAGCAATAATTCCTGGGTATCCTGAGAATTTGCTATAAAAATCAATAGTGTATTCTTTCCTCTATACTCTGTCCTATCTGAAGCAAATAATATTAATTCAGTAAATGGTCTTCAGAAAAAGAGTTGCTGAGATTATTGCAAAGTTAAACAGCTTCAAAGAAGTTTTGCCCTCATAAAATGGTCAGTTTGACTCCGTTTGCTTTTACTCGGATTACAAAGAGTTACTTTCCTAAAGCAAGCTTCTGGACTGCAAACAGTGATAGGCACAAGGGTGTCTGACTGCTGTCTTCCAAGAATTACCTTTCTCTGATTCTGCTTACAGAAGCTTTGGGCTGTTAGACAAAATTTTATTTTTCTGCCTGTAATACAGTTCAAATATCTTTTCTCATCAACAATTCCAGACATTCTGGATAAACAGGAGTAAGAAATCAAATGACTATTGTAATGTACAATTAGATTAGCTATGTACTTCCAAAGGAAAGGATCCCAAAGGAATTACTTATCAAGATTTATAATAAATATAAATATAAAGGAGGCAATTTCTAGCAGTCTCTTAATAGTGTCATGCAAATATAAACCCATAAACATGAGATGATAGAATAACACTAACAAAGGAAATCAACATAAATAACTAAATTTTGAGACCCTGTAAGGAAGACACAATACCCAACACCAAGTTTTAGTTTAATTCCAAAAATGGGAATTGTGGCTGTCATGAAGCACTACAGTATCTTTTAACTCATTTGAAAATGAAGATTTGGTTAGTCTTGTACACTCTTCCTGCTCTGTAGAAATGCAATAGTTGTGGATTAGATAACTTTTAGGATTGAAGACAAAATGAAGGTAAGTAAGAATGAGGAACTGTTGCCCACACTAATTTGGGTGGACAACCTTTTCATGACTGTAGGAGATGCAGTCATTCATCTTTTATTAAAAAAACCCCATAAAATAGATAAATCATTGTTGAGGAAGCACAGCCATTTTGTCATGGTGAGTTAATACACCTTCAGGTGACAGAACAAATTCTCCCCTATTCAGGGGGGGAAAGAAAGGCAATATAAAATGTCATTTTCCTTTTTTAGAGTGAAAGGGATTGCTATACAGAATCATAGATACTACCATATTCAGGGGCTCATTGTAGAAGTATATGTGTTTATTCTGCTTATTCTGGTTCTTAATTTAAAGATTAATTAATTCTGACAACCTCATGCACTGATTAGTCTATTCCTCCCATACATATCACTCTTAGTGGTTATTCATTCTACAACAGTGCAATTTGCCACCAAGATTCTTTTTAGGCTAAGTGTTGACTCCACACACTACTGTAACTGTTGCCATTTTTAAAAAATTTATTTACATGCATTTTACAGTTTTCTCCAGGCTGTAAATATTTCTTACAAAAAATGTTCCTACTAAAGTAAAGGGAATTGCTCACTAAGTAAATAGACTGAACTCAGCACTCAGAAAAGCCTATTGAGGTATATATTTAACTATCTTGCATGTTAACCTTATGGTTGCAACTATCTTGTGACTATGAAGTCACCGTTTATATACAGTTAGCAGCTGAGAAGGGAACAACTTCTAATCTGAACTTTTGCTCTATTTTTATTATACACACTAGGAGTGAGGGTATAAAGGATCCTAAGTACTGTTTTACTCCTTTATAATCCCCTTAACTACTCAACCTCTCTTTTCTTACTTCCACGAAAAATGAGAGCAATCCTGTCCCACCACAGACTTGTATTGACTCACTAAATAAACTTTGCTTCCTTATCCTCTGTTTCTGATATAATTTTCCAACTAATGTATTTCACTGTATCTGAGATTATGGCTTAGAGTCGGACATGGTGAGTCACAAGAGCATCTTGGGTTGTCTCCCTCTTTCCTGAAGCAAATAAACATACAAACAGAGAGACAATGCAGAGGAGAATGCACATAAAAGCACCGAACAACATTGCTAACAAAATGTATTCTATCCATCAGACAATATCGTTAACTGTACGTCAGTTCACATCTACAAGTTCTCCCAGGAAAGTGGCCTAAACAATGTCTTATATTAAAGAGTTTTGGGATACTTACATCATTGATCTTTTAAAAAATAAAAACAATGAAATAGATTGTTTATCAAGACCTTAATGGTGTCTTTAAACTATGTTTTTACTGGGACTGGTTTGGAAAAAGCATATTAAAATCGTGTTTCCTAAAAACAAAAGGAGCAGATAATATTGATAATCTGTATTAGGTAGTAGTTGCTTAAAAAAATCATTCTTGGTTTTGGAAAGGTGGGCAATCAACACATTGCTCATACTTCAGCAAAAAGCACACAGTCAATAGACACTGAATTAGTTTAAAGATTTTTTTAAACATTCTAAATAAATGCTCTTAAAAATAATTATCATACCCTCATATCTGTTTCTTGATATTTTGTGTGATAAGCTTTATGACAGCCCCAGTTTCATAGTTTATGTTTATCTGTTTCTGCTGCTGTGCTGCATAACAGTGAAGCAAGCCTTTCATTTCAGCTCTCAGGGGATGCCTTTTTGATATAAATCTCTGTTTGTAGATTCTGATACTAGTGTTCTTTGTCTTCTAAAGGAAATGAGTAAATAAAATACTCTTTAGTATTTTAAAAAATTTTTTCCCTTGCTGGCAATTTTTTCCCTTGCGGGCAATTTACGTTAAAAGGGACAAAGTTATGTTTGCTTGCTTGATTGTTGTTAATCTTTTATTTTTGAAATTATATGTTTGTCCAAAGGGAGAAGCTTGAACAGAACATTTTATGATCTACCACAGCTCTTAGACACTTCTCTGCTTCAGCAGCTCTTGTCTTTTACACAACTCCATGCATCCAACACCAGTGCTTGCCCCACAGTGCAAAGATCCACATTTAGTCAATTCCTTTATTATGAGGAGTGTCCATAGGTGAAAGAAAAACTCATTTCCAGAGATGCACAGGGAAGCTTCTACAACTGCTGTCTGTACTCTATTTGTTCTGTGGGTAAGCAGGGGAGCTGGAATAAATACCATAATTAGGAACACAATAGCACATTTTGACTGCCTTAATAAATAAGATCAACATGAATCCTTTCTTAGTGGTGACACTAATGATCATCAATGGCCAAACATGTTATCTTTACAGTATGAATTCTTAGTTGAAAAGCCAAAATTTTGAGTAGAAGACATACTACTATTGAAACAGAAAATAAATTCAAATCCTTGGCATTAATCTCATTGATTTAAGAAAATCCAAAGTATAAACCACAAAATAATAGAAAATACTCCAAAACTTTTGTTTTCATTGGTTTTCATGCAAAAATAATACACTTTACTTATTCATATTGTTGTTGTTTCTTACATCATTGCTGTTTTCAGTAAATTGTTGTTATCTCAAACTGTAACGTTCACCTTTTGTGCCTCCAATTCTTAACTCCATCCTGCCTCAGTGGGAAGGGGGAGGGAAAGGAGGAGCGAGAGAATGGTGTTTGGTTTTGGACAGTCTTGGTGGGGGCACTGAATTAGGAAGTACCATTCCTAAACCATGACATTGCTGTCTAACCTGGGGCTCCAACCCACAACCCTGGGACTAAGAGTCTCAAGCTCTACCAACTCAGCTAGCAATGGCATGAGGTGGCATTGAATAACCTCTGTGTCCTGGCCAAAACAAGGAGAGGTATACAGAACCAGAAACCATAATCCAGACTTAAAGGGAAGACTGCATGTTGCAAGTTGTACACTCTTCTGGCATAACCTATTTTTTTGTCCAAACCGAGATTACCTATACATGAATTCCTCTCACTTGCATCTTCAGNCCCCCAAATATACTTCTCCATTTAAAGCATGGGGATGTTGATGGTGGAATGCTCTTAACTGCACTTTATTAATCACATGGAATACTTCTACTTGTATTTAGGACCTTCATAGTGTTGTAGAATCAAAGAAANTATAAACCACAAAATAATAGAAAATACTCCAAAACTTTTGTTTTCATTGGTTTTCATGCAAAAATAATACACTTTACTTATTCATATTGTTGTTGTTTCTTACATCATTGCTGTTTTCAGTAAATTGTTGTTATCTCAAACTGTAACGTTCACCTTTTGTGCCTCCAATTCTTAACTCCATCCTGCCTCAGTGGGAAGGGGGAGGGAAAGGAGGAGCGAGAGAATGGTGTTTGGTTTTGGACAGTCTTGGTGGGGGCACTGAATTAGGAAGTACCATTCCTAAACCATGACATTGCTGTCTAACCTGGGGCTCCAACCCACAACCCTGGGACTAAGAGTCTCAAGCTCTACCAACTCAGCTAGCAATGGCATGAGGTGGCATTGAATAACCTCTGTGTCCTGGCCAAAACAAGGAGAGGTATACAGAACCAGAAACCATAATCCAGACTTAAAGGGAAGACTGCATGTTGCAAGTTGTACACTCTTCTGGCATAACCTATTTTTTTGTCCAAACCGAGATTACCTATACATGAATTCCTCTCACTTGCATCTTCAGATCCCTATCACTTTTGCAATCGGCCATTTAGGTGTCATTAAAAAAACTCTAGTTCTTTAACAGAAAAAATTGAGTTAGAGGNGACCTTACAGACCATCTTGTTCCAATCCTCTTGTTGTGGGCAGGATAAAGAAACTAACCATTCACAAGCCTTAATTTTATTTTCAGTGTAAACATTCAGTATTGTCTGCAAATTAAAGGCCCGATGAATTTGTTGACTATGTATTAATTCAAAGGTCTAGGTAAGAATTGTATTCAATGTAACAACGCAGTAATGCTTTTAGGAATGTAACTGCAGCTACGTTACTTGTTTGTGGAATGAGAAGACTTGTTGAAAATAATAACAGTGGAATTAATAATTAGTAGAATTAAGTAATTTCTACCTTACAAATTACTTTTAGTGGGTCTGGGATGAGCAATATCATATTTTGGTCAGCTTGCAAAATGAGAAGTACTTCTACTACTTTTCCAAATAGTAACAATTATATTATTCAGTGTAACATGTTTCATAATTGTTACAGAACCGATATTCTCTTCACATTATATACTATAACTTGAAACCTGGGGTTCATTTTTATTTCCTTTATATCTGGATCCAAACTAATATTTGTAAGAATTTCCCTTGTGAACTTCTAAACATTTCCAAATGCAAAATTAATAAACTTACTATATGCAGTTGATCAATGGTAACCTACGAAGCAGGAATTTTATGTACTGTTTATTCTAATTTTCTTATAGTTAACTTGGAAATGCCTTGTGCTCACTGCAGCCTAAAACCTTTGAGGACTTTGACCCATGTACATGGGAAGCAAATTGTTAATGATTTAAGTCAAATATCTTAAGCCCTTTCCCCCTATTTTCACAGAGATTACTGTATCTTGGAAACATACTTTCTGCCTAATTTAAATACCACTAGTATACGGCAGTATAATGGGAACAAATTTCTTTTAATTAACTTTCAAGTGAGGGGTAGGTGGACAGGAGATTTGGTAACAGCTTAAACTGAGCCCACCTACCAGAACTACTTTTTGACCCGGGACCAGCTTCACACAAGTAGCCTGTACTCAGGCTGTGCTTATGAAACAACATACTCTGTTAATAGACTGATCATTTTTACAGCTGGGGATGTATTCACATGACACAAGCATTTGCATAAATGATCAGCATAAGAAAGAGGCAGCAGAACAGAAGGTTAACTTCCATAACCTGTCTTAGAATATAACTGTGTTGAAATCTGATGAACAGCCTGGGAATTCAATTTCCATGGACATAGTGCTGATGAGAAACGAATCTGGATTCTGGCTTCTCACACTTAATTTCATGCTTATTCGGTACAAGTTTGGTAGTTTGGGAGGTGACTAAACCTGCCGTTCTATTTCTGCCTTTAGCCTGTATTTTCCCACACAGAAAGCCATTCAATCATCCATTGTTTGGGACACCTCCAAGTACATTAGGTATTGATTCAATGGTGCTTTTTGGCTTCGAATTAGTAGCTAGCCTTGGCTCAAAAATGTACACTCAGGTATCATATTCAATTTTGCAAGGAGGAACAGAACAGACAATTATTGTAACACAGGAATTATGTGCTATTCATAACTTTAATACAATTAATGCATTCTGTCTTTGAAAACCTCAACATGTATCAGACCTTACAGAGTCATCTCCTAATCAGGCATGGCTTCTTCTTTCTCTTCCTTTTTTCCATACCTTATATTTCACAAAAGCAATAGGGCCTGTTACAAAGTTTCAGCTTAGAAATTTATGGTTAGGAATGAAGTAATCAAATAAAAATGATCCCCTGGAGAACACAATTTCTTAACAGTACTTGGTTTACATCAGACAAACCTGAAATACAAAAGGGACAGTGAGTTCATTGCCTCCATTTTCATGCTCACCTTCACTAAAGAAAGACAGGAGGCATTCAAGCATAGAAATTTTATGTATTGTTGATGGCCAGTCTCCATGTTGGAGAGGAGTCTTCCGGTATTTGAAATAATTTCTTTTTGTCTGTCTTTATAGGGTGACTGGAACCAGTCACAAGTGGTGTTCCTCAGGGCCCAGTGGTGGGGACAGCTCCATCAAATATCTTTATCAATGATCTGGGTGAGAAATTGACTAAGTCCACCCTCACTCAGTTTGCAGATGACATCAAGCTGGGCAGGAGTGTTGATCTGCAGGAGGGCAGGAAGGCTCTACAGAGGGATCTGGACAGACTGGACTGATGGCTCAAGACCACTGGTATGAGGTTCAGGAAGGCAGAGTGCCAGATCCTGCCCTTGGGTCACCACAACCCTATGCAACAGTGCTACAGGTTGGAGGCAGAGAGGCTGAATACCTGTCCAGTGAAAAAGGACCTGAGGTTGGTTGACAGAAGCTGAATGTAAACCAGCTGTGCCCAGGTAGCCAAGAAGGCCAATGGCATCATGACCTGTATCAGCAGCAGTTTGGCCAGCAGGACTAGTGAAGGGATCATATCCCTCTACTCTGGTGAGGCCTCACCTCAAATTCTGCATTCAGTGTTGGGCATCTCACTCATTACAGGAGGTCAAGGGTGAAAGGTCTGGAGCACAAGCCCTGTGGGGAGTGGCTGAGGGATTTGGGGTTGTTTAATCTGGACAAAAGACTTGTGGCATTCAGGCACACAGTTTAGTGGTGAACACGGGTGCTGGAATAATGGTTGGACTTGATGATCTAAGGGGTTTTTCCAGCATAAACAATTCTATTATTCTGGGACCAGTGTAACTGAAACATGAAAAACTGTGGAAATATTAACCACAGGAAGTGCGGATGCTTGATACAGAAGACTGGATAACAGGTGATTCCAAGGACACTTCCTGTTGGTAAGATCTGTAAGAAAAAAAGTAGTAGCTTTCATAGGTATACATGGAAATAATAGAGACTCTGAAAGTAGAATGGCTTGAGTGCCAATGACAATGGCTGTCAACCTACTGATGCTACAAGCAGCTTTGCTTTTTTGTTTCTTTGGGTAGCTAGCTGGAGACTTATTCTTTCAGTAATTTGTGAAATCACCTTTTCCCTTCCAAATTCTTAAATAATACCCTATCACAAGAGTACTGAGAGCTGTGAACTTTTTGTTCTTTTACTGAAATTATTATGCTACATTCTCATTTCATGGGCAGAAACTATTTATTCTTACTGTGGTAGTATAAAAAGTCTTGCAATGGGAATCTCACCCTTATTTAATGTGAAAATGATTGCTACTACCTTACTGAAGTGTTTATCATAAAAACCATTTTGATAGAAATGCTAGACCACTGGATAGTTGTATCATGACAGCTCTTCTATTTCCTTGCTAAACTGTAAAGGTGAGTTACAGGGTTCAGTTCTGAGTTGTTCTGAGACATGTGTAATCACTGGTTTTGCTTCTTCATTATATGGAATAAAACTATCTGAACTGTATGCCTGTAGAATAAATAAAATGCATATGAACCACAGAATCTATGGAATGTTACAGAAGTCTGTGTTCTTTGGTAGCACACAGTATGTATGTGCTACCAAAGGACAGGATAGAAGATTTTACTAGGATAGTTTTTATATCATGCAAATTACTTTTCCCTGGATGGCCACAGTGAAAATGCGACAAGGAACCTCTTCTTTAGAAGAACCTGCAGTGTAAGATATTATTCATTATTACTAGAGTTACGTGGGTTTTTGGGACAGAGTAAAAAGACACAGCAAAGTAATCATATTTTCACATATGCTTGAATAATGGCTGAAATTAAAAAATGAACTTTGCAATGTGAATAGAAACCTTCAAAACCATACACTCTTGGCAGAAGTATGACATTATTTGTATTTACATTTTCAAAACAACAAAGACATACAAAGCAGAACTTTCAGCTCACAGCCTAAATCTCTTCAAAGTGACAAGAGGTATTGCAAATGCGCTTATGAACAAGTAAAAAACCAGTATTGCTCAACAGGTCTATTTTTTAATAATTTGATTCTATGAACAAGATATTGAGCAAATTCTCACTTTGGAACACACACATGATGCCCACGAACAAGTTAAGGATTTCATAAGGATTTCATAAGTTACACACATCAAATGAAGAACACACCTTAAGAAGAGATCCTGGCTGACTGTGAACTGGTTTTAGCTACCTTAGAAAGAAGGATAAAAAATAATCTGGTTCCTGATTCATCTCTAATTTAAGCTTCAGTAAAGTGGAAGTAAATTAGTGGCTATAATTGAGGTAGAAAAGAGGAGAATAAGGCTTAGGAATTTCTATTAAATATTAAACAGATACAAAGATTGGTTCTCTGTCCATGGTTTTGCACAATAGAATATGAATAATTAATTATTCAGTATCTAACTCATACAAAAATTATGGAGGCAAACAAGTTACTTTAAAAGCAGTTTCAAGAGCTATCTAGTGCTAATGTTTTCAAGGAGCTCAGGTGCACTCTCTTTTGTTTTCACTGCTGTTGTGCTTTGGCCATCTCTGGAATTCCAACATGGGGATCACAAAGAATTCGCATGGTTCTTCTAGATGCAGTGAAGGACCACTTGGATACTGCAATGTAGAGGCATATTCACATGCACAGATCTATTCCGTGGATGTACAAAGACGTAATTAGCCAACACATTTTATTTACAGTGTATGAGGGTAAGTGTGCTTATTGGTATGAGGCATAAGAACACAACTTCGCTGCCTGTTTAGCAAATTCAGCTCAATTCTTCAACAATTTGCTATTCTAGTTTTTTTTCCCTTTTAAAAAATATGTGTGCATCAAAAATGACCCTTTTAAGCACCAATTTCCCAGACTTCAGTTTAGCACGTAGCAAGCTGGAGCTTCTAATTTTAACTTGTTTTGCAGACTTCACTGAAGTGAAATATGTACTTTACTCCCTTTTTTGTGCAGGGCATATTGTTTTCCTACTTGGCAATACATTCCTAGTAGACCTCAACCCTGCATCTCAAATTACACAGCAATTTCTGTATTGTAATACTTCAATTGCAAGTTACAAGTATGAGAGCATGTTGTCTAAAACCTGTAATCTTCCAGGAGACCTACTTTTCTATATAATAACAACCAGAAAACTGTAATTCAGATAGAGTTCTGAAACACATTAATGTGCAAACACACAAATGCATTTCAGAAGAAAAGTTCCAGTAAATGTAACAGAATTATTTTTTCCTGTAGAACGGTCATTTAGAGTCTTTGCTTCATGTAATTTGTCTGCTTAAATATTTTAATGAAGATTTACCTTTCAGTTTTAGATGGTTATGATACAGATTGGAGTTTATTTTTTCTGTTCCCCAGAACAATTTCCAGCTGGAACATATGACTAGGCAGAACAGATTGATTATGGCAGGAAACACAGTAATAGGATCTGCAAGATATCATGGAAGAATTAATAAATCAAATGAGAGTAAATTACAACCATAGGAAAAAAGTTTGTTAATAAGGAAGCAAGAGCTTTTAGCTCTTACCATAATATCTTCAATGAGCTGCAAAAAATACACAAGAGAGAAAAACCCCGGATCTCACAGCACTGAGTTTATTAACAATTAGTCACCACTGATTCCTCAGTGAAGCACAACTTGATTGGAATAATAAATCTGCACTATCCGTGTTACTTACAGTGGGAAAAAGCCCCACGCTGGTGAACAGTAGCGGTGTGAGAGCACTGGAGACGCTGCAACCCCTACAGTTTATTCCTGGTCTACTCTACACTCATTGCATGAGATCCCATTGACTTCTTTAGTCCTGGACTCCAGCTCTTTCACATTTCTCTTTATTTCTCTACAAAATGGACTCTAGCCTAGGAGGCTCCTCCGTGAGCTGTTCAACTGAATATATATATATATAATATGTGACTGTGGGCACTATGTGTAGAAAGGATCCTAGGTCTGAGGTACAGGGCAGGGTTTATGGAGGCTGGACTATGAAACTCAGTCATAGAATCACAAAATTGTTTGAGTTGGTAGGGACCTTAAAGAATATCCAGTTCCAAGCCCCCCGCCATGGGCAGGGACACCTTCATCTAAACCAGGTTGCCCAGGGCCCCATCCAAACTGGCACTGAACCCCTCCAGCCGTGGGCCATCTGCAACTTCCCTGGGCAACCTGTTCCTGTGCCTCACCCCCTCGCAAGTAAAGAGTTTTTCCCGATACTTTAATCTAACCTCCTGTCTTTCAACCTGAATGCACTGCTTGGTTTCCTCCGGACCTTTTGCCACCACGGGATGCAGACCCCGGAGCAGTCACTGCCTCTGACCCCAACGTCCTCGAGCTTTCCATGGATGAGTTATCAAAGGTGGAATGAACACTTGAGACACCGCCGCCCCAGGACCCGCGACAGCCACCCACTGGTGCCTGTTGCTTTGAGCCCCCGCGTTGGGCGGCTCCCGGCGCGCCCGTACTTCGGGCAGGAGTCCTTGTCCCAGCGCGACCCGCTGGCCCCCGGGCCGGCATCCCGCGGCCGGCATGCCCGTCCCGGCGCGGCGGGAGCGCTCCGCGGGGCTCCG
>VZRM01001841.1:511014-682979 GCA_013397955.1 Grantiella picta | reverse complement strand
CTCCGAAACTTCTCGGGGCGGGCGGCGGGGAGAGGATGGGGCTGGTGACCTCCGCCGCGCCGGGCTGGGGTGTGTTTTGGGGATGCATTTTCCTCTCACACCTTGCTGTCCTCCAGTTACTGCTGAATAACGCTCTGCTTTACGAACCCACGAGACCATATCTGACAGGCACTGTTGGGGCTGTCAGCACGTCGTTTTGGGATTATTTGCACATTTCTTCAGACATCTAATGTGTATCAAGTTGCACAGTTGAAGGGGCGGAGGAATGGTGCATGAAGTCGCCGAAGAACTATTATTTCTGTGGTCTGAACGACTCTAGGTATAGGGGATAAATTTGGGTAGGCAAGACATTAAGTAACTCAGTAATGTGCAAAGATTATCAAGATTCAGCATCATAATTGTGTCTCAGTTGTCATAGGTAGTTAATAACGTGTTAGGAATCACAGGTATATAGGTCCTGTTCTCAAACGACTTGTTGGTAGGGCTGTGCTGAAACTGCAGGGTATTTATTTTTTTACAGTGACTGTTAATCTACCCCCGGTCTGTGTGTGCTGTTTTCCCTCTTACCTGCAATGCAAAAGCAGGATGTTTTTGAGACTGGGATGGTCTTAGGCCAAGTCGTTTTCCATTTTGATTTTCCCTGTGGAACTCTATTTACTGAGTTCTTACATTTCATGTGTTGCCTGGATGCCCACTACCTATCCCAGCACTAAGAAATGTGTTCAATTTTAGATTAGTACTGGGTTTCTAAAAAATAATTCCACAACTGTGTTTTTGGGTACTTGATTCTTGTAGGGCCTTCCCAGTTTCATAGACCTGTTAAGAGTCTCTGGAGAGTGAACAAACATAAACACAAGGTGCTCTTTCTCTGACAGACATGGTTCTGTATCTAAAATTATTTGTAAAAGATAATCTGTTATACTATGGTTTCTTTTCATGCATTGTTGGAAACCAGAGAATTAAGTAATTTTTTAGAGGACTGGTGGAGAAGAGAATATTAATCCCTTAATGGCTTCCTTAGTATTTAACTGTGTCGGCAGATACTGAGGGTAAATAAACATCAAGTATGTCATTCTGGTCACATGCCAATTAAGTTGTTCTACAGTGTATTTTTAGGAGCTTTTAAAGTATTTGTCTTACATTTTCATATAAGCAGTCTAAACTTTGGTAGCCCTCTTAAAAGGTGCTGCACAGTGCAGTTACAAATCCTTAATATATTTTTCACGTTAGCATGTCATATATTGCAAAATTTGAGCTGGAGATAGTGGTGGTTTTGACAAACTTTCTGCTCAAGTACATCATAGGTAGTCTTACTTAATAGACATTAATTATGCAATGATAGTGCATCCCATTAGTTAATGGCGAGCAGTAAAAACAACTTGTTTGACTCTAAAAGCAAATATTGCACTAATCTTCCTGAATAGCTGTTGATCAGAAAGGAGTTGTCTCGAAAACCAGAATCTGAAGAGGCCCATGGAGAATATTTCTTTAATTTAGAAGAAGCAGGGAGCACAGCAACTGAACACTCAAGAGCACAGCCCTTTTTATTCCTGTAATGTGGGTTTTAAAAAGAAATGCAGAATTCTCTGGATGTTCTAAATCATGGGAGGAAAAGACATGTTTTGGAGGAGTGTTTTTGTGGGGCCAGAGTGTCTTTCTGACTGATGTTCCCTTGTATGGTCCTGTCAGCTGAGCGTGGCTGCAGAAGAAGCATCTGAGCACTGGTGTGTTCAATTCAGAACAGTTCTATAAATCTTACAGGTTGGCTTCACTTTGCCAGTTTACTTTATATTACAGTATCCTGAAAAGGGTAACTCAGAGAAATTCAAGGTTTGCATTCTGTAACATGAAAGGCTGATGATGTGTTTTCCTTTCAGCTTGGTCAGGTGTTTTGTGGGGAATCTTTCTCAGCTAGTAGCCGTAGGCTGAGTTGAGGCCAAACAATCAGCAGTCTTTGTTTTGACACTGATGTAAGGTAAAGCTGTGCAGGGAAATGGGTGAATGACTAAGAAGGAAGGAGCTGCTGTGTGTTGTGCTATTGCAGCCAAATCTGTGGAAGATGCTAAAAGGGCCACAGTTCTATCTGAGAAGCCTGGTGAGGTCAGCCTCACCATACTGGTATTTCACACCACGGGTATTCTTGTTAGGTTAAACGGATTACAATGCACTGACTACATGATTGCTATTCAACATGTGTAAAGGAAAATTTTCATCAGAAGAACAGTTGCTCCAGACCGTGTAGGGGAACCTATTACTGGAAGTGCTTCGTCATTCATTTGGGTCTGGATCCAGCCAGGACATCAATCAAGGCTGTTTATCTGCACGTAGCAAATTATAGCCTTGGAGTATGCTGCACAAAGTACATGCCTGTTTTTTGTTTCCTAGGACTCTTGTATTGTGTACCTTCACTGATTGTTAGAGAAGAAAGTTCTCTGTATTATCTATTAATAATAAAGTCTCCACTAGAATATTCTTTGTTAAAGAACAATTCATTTGTAGCTGGTCATCTAACTGTAAAACACCCTCAGTAATTTTCAGTACCAGTCTTTAAAGATGTTATGTATAATCTGTGTGAAACCAAGGAGGGAAGTTTTAGAAGGCAATACATGACAGGATATAAGAAAGACCAGACTGACATTTTTTTACTTTTATGGTTCAGTTCTGCAGGTTCTTCTCCATTTTTTTTGTAAATCCAGTAATAGTGCGAGAATAGGTGAGACTAATTGAGATCAAAGGTCCTTCTAAACCATTCTGTCTTGTCTACTGGGGGATTATAAACAGTAGAATACACAGGCTGATCAGGTGCTGTAAGCTTAGATCAAAATGTATAGCTGAACTAACATGTCAGCCACAACTAGAACTATCTTCCGTACATTTGGCTACATCATGTGCTTGGTTTTTTTATGCTTTGGCTTCAACAGAATCCCTGAGACAGTGAGTTTTACAACTTTATCATGTGCTTTCTGTGAGGGGGACAATATCCCTCTTTGTTTGCTTTCAATTGCCTGACAATTTTAACGTGTGTTCCATGATTCTCCTACCTGAGTGAATATTTTTATTTCACCTTCTCTCTAGTCTTTAGTTGAGTATCACCATATCCTCCTTGTCTTCTTTCAGACATTTCCAAAATAAGGTTTTCTGTTGCCCCTCTGTACATGAGCATAGTTTTATTGCTCTGCTCATTCTTGTGCCCTTTCTCTGAATATTCTGTTTTAAAAGCTGTAGAACCCAGAACAACATGTCAGGTTTAAGTCATGACAGCAAAAAAGACTGATGGTAGTATAATGACTTCTCATTTTTCCCATTTTCTTAAGGATTCTTGTTATCCTACTTACACTCTTTTACTGTCAGAAGGCATTTTTCTGATGCTTTCAGAGTACCATGGAAGATGACTGCATGATGTTTCTTCTGCTTAGTAATACCCTTTTTACAGCTCATCTGACAGTGTACAACACCTCAATACAGTTTAAAAGGAAGGTGGATTGTTTTGCCATGTTTTCCCTAGTCTGCGCTTCTTGGCACTCATTTCCATTTACTGTTTTATTCCCTAGTCCCTCAGTGTCATGAGACCTTTCTGCAGTTCTTGTAGCCAGGTATAGATTTGACTCTCCTAAATAATCTGGTATTGTCTGCCTGTCCTGCTGGAAGTAATATTATTTATTATTTATGGATATGAGAAACAGCACATATCCCTGCACATACCTTCATGGAGAATCCTTCATGGTTTTTTCGTCTTCATTGAAAAACTGACCATTTGTTCCTGTCCTTTTTTCCTTTACTTTTAATTCTGTACTATGTCACAAAGGGATTACACCCCTTTTTTCTTTGGTGATTTTGTCTTTATTGACCTCTAGGAAACTAGGAAATATTTTGGAAGATCCAAATACATTGCATTGACTTGCTTTTCCTTGTCTGTATGCTTATTGAGTTATCCAAGAACTTTAACTAACTTTAAACAATTTTGTACAAAAATGTCAGACTTCACAAAGACTGTCTTTTCTCAGTGTTTTATGTTATTAGTCTCTCTGGATTAGACTCTTTCAGGAACAGGCAAGGCTGTCCATTTGGAGAAGAGTGACTGATCAGTCAGTACCTAATTTTGTATAATTTATTCAGGAAAACAAATCAAAAGTTTAAGGTTTCAGTGGTGTAGCTTCACAATGATTATCAGAGTGATTATCAAGATGTTAAAGTCAATTAAATAGAGAACTAAACATTCAGAAAGTATTTCTTCAGTAATTCTTTGATGTGGAATGTGGTGTACTGAAGTTCAGTGTTTTTCAAGTAATCTCATGTGCTTCAGTCTCTTACAGTGAAGTGGAAAGATTGTGAGAAGTTAAATCGAGGGAATTTGTCAAGAAAGAAGCTGTCAGAATTTAAAAAAAAAATACAGAATTGCCTCTGACAGATGCTGAGATAAGGGCTGCCAGAGAGTGCTTTTTTCCTGGCTTTAAGTCTGTGCCTAATGGAGAACCTAATGCTTTGTATGCTGGCTTCAGGGAAGTCAGAGAACAAAATGAGCCCCAGAAAAAGCTTAATGTGCTGATGATGCTGAGATAACCACATACTGCAGCAAACTGCTTCAAACTAGTAATTGGAAGATGGTCCTTGTCCTGCAGAGAATAGCTGATTAGCTGGGGAGATAATCTTTCTAAATGCTATGTCATCTTCAGCTGTTAACAGCATTTGGGGGAAAAAAACCCCAAACCTTCCAGAGATTGAAGTTCTTTTATTCCCTTGCTGATACCAGAAAATAGACTAAAATGCTAGACCAGTGTTACACCTGGCAGGTTAACACACTGGACAAACAGGGACTTATGACCCCTGACAGGTGTGCCCAGAGAAACATTTCTGTTTGACTGAGTGACTTTGTGACTGGACATTTTCCAAACAGAGGGCCAGACCCTTGACCAGGGAGATGCCCTTGAGAATAGTAAAAAAGGCTTTTAAGACACTGCTTTGATAGATATGAAAAATGAATGTTGTGCTTGTTTCTGAAACAAAGAAGTTCAAAGAACAGTTAGTGATGATGGCATGATTTGAGTAGATTTATGTGACCACAGTTTAAAAACAAGCTGAGTCACTGACATGTTTATTAATATTGCCTTTTTTTTTCCCCTATCTGGAGTTTTCTTATCAATGATAGGCAGTGGTTACTTTGAAAATATTATTTGACAGTTTTGGCTTTACAGGAAGTGAGACGCATTACAGAAATGACGTTATTTTCCCAGAAACTGCTGAACTTCTCCAAGCTGAGGGATAAAAAAGCTTTCAAGCATTAAGACAAGGAATCAAGTCTTGCCCTTTTGTATATCTTCTTTGCATTCATCCAGCAGCACATGAGGGACTTGACTCCACTTAGCAAGGCACTTACACCATGTAAGAATTAAAGAGTATTAGTAATGATATTGACTCCAATCAGAAAACTCAGGTGTAGAAGTTGTATATGCACCTAAAAATGTTGCAGAATTGGGGTATTATAGCTGATTAACCTTTTATTACTTAAATCTGTTAGAAGAAACCATGCAGCAGCAACTGCAGGGTTAGTGTTTATTAGTAATAGGGGGAAAGAAGTATAAGCATTGCACCAGCATAATTCTAAAATTTTTAAACAAATTTTTAAACAAAGCATAATTATGAGGAGTTACAGTAATATCAAAGGGCTGGGTTTTTGTCATCATGATACAATTTCAAGTGGAATACTTCCTTCTCTTATGGATACCACATAACCAAAAATATTTCTTACCTGAAAAAAGAACTCAGGGAATCGTAAGAAAATTATTTAAAGAATTGACTTCCAAGGAAAAAAAGAGGACTAAACATAAAACTTGATTAAATTACTGCTGCACTGAGGTGTGAGAGCAGTCTGGATCTATGAGATTGCTAGAAGCAATGCAAAGAAAGAAAGAAAGGAATCATGTACATAGGTTATATATGTGTTATTGTATATATAGTGTATATATATGTTATTGCCAAACAGTCAGCAGAGGCTTAACAAAGAGAATATTTCCAGAAAATGAGGTCTGTTAACAAGGAAAGCAGTTTCCCACAGAAGGGAGAGAAAGCCTCTGCATATAGGCAAACCAAAATAAAACCTGAATTGGATGACCATATGTAAAACCACTTTAAAAAGCAACCTGTAGTTGTAAGGAAAATATATTGGGTAATTTAATAGCCTTTTACTGTTCCAATAAATTCATACATGACTACAAACATGTGGCAGAAATTGAGAATTAAAAATGCTTTTTCCGCATGGATTTTCACAATTTGGGATAATAGAAATAGCATTTTTGACCAATAACCTGCATACCTTGCTTTTCATCACTCTGTGGTGCAGTGACAAGTGAAGCACATCACTGACGCCAAATGATTAGGCCAAATTCTGTTCTGGTTAACTTTTGGGATGTTGAATCATTGCCTATGTAGCTGACATATGTCGTACTTGGTTCTATGCAGGAATAAATTCCAAAGGCATTTCAGTGCAGTATAGTAGGGTATTTACTAGGGTATCACACAACTATTATGTATGTGTGGCCAGGATTCTGTTGTGCTAGATTGTATGCAAATAATTTAAAAAATCTGTTCAATTCCTATCTTGAGAGTTTGGGACATACTGGAGCAAGCAGATAAATCCAAAGTAGTAGTATGGTGGTAATAGGTAGATATTATGTCTCCTAACCTATCTTTAGCATTTAACAAAGGGCAGTTTTGAGTAGGAGTTAGAAAAAACCAGAAGTTTGGTGAGGTTTGGAAATGTATTTAAACATGAGGACATCATCAGAGAAAATGAAATTATCTGACTGCTCTTTCCCTTCCTCTGACTGAAGATAAAACTTAATGTTTAATTTTTGAATAGTAAATGATGAAGCAGGGAAGGATTTGAAAAGGTTTCAAGATGTAGTTGAGGTATTTTGGTGAATGTGTTGGAGCAAGGAGGGCAGGAAGAGAGAGGTCTCTATGGGCTGAGCCAATATGGCAGAGTCGGAGCCCCAGGCCAGGAGGGGAAGGCTTTCCACAGCATGGCTATGGAAGCTGCCAGGTTATTTTTGTTGAAGCCAAATAACGTTTATGTGATTAAACCATCAGATAATGATAGCCAGAGTGTTAGCTGTGAGGGTAGGTGGGAAAGGTTAATGAGCTAAACAGGCCTGCAGGACTTTGCAGAAGATAAGCTCTGCGTGTCCAAACTGAGTATGATGCCAAGATCACAGGCTGGAGTTATAGGTAGTATACTTCTGTTTGTCCTTTACGTATCTGAGTACGTTCCTCTGACAGAGAGGCCTCCTAATAAAAGGAGGGGGAGTAAAACGTTAGCTTTAACCATGCTCAGTTGGACTGTATGATTGTGTTTATGCTGGGAAGGTATGGAATAGGTGTGGGGTTTTAGTTTGGAAAATACAGGACTGGAGCAGCATGGAATTCCTGTTTGCTGTCCTGGGGTCCCGAGGGAGATCAGGCTTAGGGTTTAAATGACTTCATAACATTCCTGTTATATTCTTTTCCTCCAAATAAGGGAGTCTGTTCCTAGCAACAGGCAGATCCTTAACAATGATATATCATTTGTTCTAATGAGATACAACTAGATGTTGGCACCATAAGGACAGAGGATGAACAGTGAAAAGGTTTGGAAGATTTCAGAAAATGATGACGTCTGAAGTACATCAGATAGTTCTCCTTCATTGTTTACCTAATCATTTGACAGTCACAGAATAATGTGTAATAAACCTAATAGACATAATGCACTGGCCCAGTTCCATCTTGCACAGTCATAACCTGCTTCTGTACATTTCCTTCTAGCCATAATTTATTAGTCTTAAGCCTCCTTATGACAAATTCAGTTTAGAGCACAGTGAGATTTTGCAGTGTACCTGAAATGATTTACCTGTTTTGTACTTATTAGGAAATTTTGATCTTGCTGTATTCTGATAGCAAAAATTGTGTTCATGTCTGTTTGTAATTGGCACAGTTTTGCTTTTGATTTAGTCTTGTGTGTGGAAGTGGTGCTGCATACAGTTCCTGATGCTAAGTAACCAAGTTAGCTGCTGAACGAGCCTTTGCCTGCCTGACACCATCATGCTGTAGTGACCTTTTCCCTAATGGTTAATCTCATCGTGCTGTTGTGATACACAGCGTAAGAATTATTCTCAATGAATACTTCCTTGCACTTGTACAGTAGTGACTAAAAAATCCTGATCAAAGAGGAGTTGGTAGAGAAGAAGAAATCTCTGAATTGTTTCTTCAGCTACTATTATGCTCTTGTAAATCCTGGAAATATGTGGATACTTAGAATTTTGGATCGCTACAGAGACAGGCATATTCCACTTGATGAACCTTGTATGCTGTTCTGGAGTCAGTGGGATAGGTGGAAAGAGGAAAACTTCCCTTTGATGAGAAGCATAATTGCTCTGTTTGGAATATAGTTGACTTTTTCTGAAGCAGTGGTAAATGGTAAACTTTTAAACGCTTGCAGGGACAGTCCTAAATATAGACAGTTGGCAAATAATCACTTGACTGATTCAGCAGCCTTTCTTTGACTTAGAAAAGGTTTTAACATTCAGTCAAAGTCCTTTGCAGGCCTGGCTGTGTTACAGCTGAGTCAGATGCAGTGCAGTGATGGTTTAACCTGCTGGAAAAGTAAATTACTCTTTTTCTACAATGCCCATATGCAGTCCACATACATATAAGTTTCATATATGTTTACTTAGTCTTCTTACAGATAAATCTTTTTGAGACTTTATTCTTAGCAGTCACATTATTGAGAAGAACAAGTGGCTTCTTGTGACGTACCTGAGTATTGTGTCTGTAAAAAGGTGTTTAGGTCTATATAAAATCTTGGAAAGGTTAGTCTGCTGGGTTCCTGCATGTCTGTTATACGTGTTTGAAGTGAATAGACTTAAAAAGTTAAAAGACCAGATATGATTTAAACCCCCCATTTCACTTCCAGTCTCCTTCTGGTTTTGGATTTGGTTCTGTGCTTCTTGGTTTGTTTTTTTTTGTTTTTTTTTTTTAATTCAACGAACATAAAACTGGCAATCACCCATTCAATTGAAATAAGTGTAGTGCAGAAATTAAACAAATTTTTCCTCATTTGCAAAGATGGACTTGACTGTCCTTTCTCTTGATTTAGTTGAAGTAGTAGGTGTGGTAATTTTTTGACTAGCAAAACTACTGTAATTCAAGTTTACCTGAATTACAAGCTTTTTTTTAAAATTCAAAATTAATTACTCATTTAATCTGTGAGGGGTTTGTAGATGGAAAGGTATTAGTAGGGCATAGTCTGTGGTAAAGAGATTATATACTTCCTCTCTGACACCCTAAAGGAAATCTGTACATTTGTCTCTTTGTGACAGGATGAGGCTTTAGAGGCTGATAGATAAACTGTGTGGTTGCTGCAGCCAGGTTTAAAATTATACAATTGGCTACTTTTTACATAAAATTACTTTTGTGTATGAAAGGGAGAGGTGTGGGGTGGTTTTGTACAATTCTTTGGTTTTTTGTGTCGTGAAAGACTAACTACATAAACTTTCATGAAGCATAATTCCTTGAAAATTTGATGCACACTAGAACTGCAGCACTGATGGTCCTAGGACAAGAATAAAAAAGGTTTCATGGATGGATGGGATATAACTGTGCACTAAAGCCTTCATTTGAGGGCTAAGAGAGTGGTGTAGATTGGAGTTCTAGCCTTTGATTTCCAGAGAGACCGGCTCAATCCTGTTTTAGATCACATGTGAAAATGAATTGAATAATCTAATGTTAACTGTTTGTTCACATCTAAAAGATCATTGCACAGTTTTTAATTGTCACTTTTTGTGCAGTAGAAGAGGAATTTCTGAGGCTGGGTCAGAAGTACTTTGGTTGATCTGTTTTGCAAAGTTATTGCAATAGTTGTGATATGGTATGAGCCTGTCCCAATATCAAGGTGTTGAGCCTTCATTTAAAAAACCAACCAACCAAAGTAGCCATCAACTTCACCCACCCCCTTGTCCCCCATTGTATGATAATTGAATCAGTTAAAATCTTACGGTCTGAAAAGGTAATCTCTTTACATATTCTAAGTAAAACAAAAGTTACAGTTGATAAAGAAAATGAACTAAGATGAAGAAATATTTTTAGTTATGTTTAGATAAGAATGAAGACTCTGAACTGTGCTTGACTGAAAGTGCTGAGATCTTGTTTCTTGAAAATTGAACAAGTTAAAGTTCATTTTATGGAAATAGTACATGCGGTTTCTGTGTTCTGTATGTGTACCCGTTTAAAATAATTGTCTGTGATGGAAGAAACCACTGCATGAGAAAACTTTGAAGCTTACTATTGACTCCCCCTCGCCCCCCTCAAACCCTTATAGAACTTACTTGAGATTTCATTGTCAAATGCCTTGCAACTTTTCTATTAGGTTGGGAATTAAAGTTCTGCTCTGGGTGTTGAAGTGGTGAAACTACAGAGTAATGCAGTTCTGGTAGCATTAGCTGATATTTATATGGGGTAAAACAGAAGAGAGTGAATGCGAAAATGGAACATTAAATACAAAAATGCTCTCTTTTAATGCAGACAGCAATAAGCAGGTGAACTTAGCTTCTTGTGTCCTTTTGTCCTCATCTCTGTACTTTCCAAAGATGGTGAAGTAATGAGATATTCATTTATATTGTTATTTTATTTTTCCTTTCCCTTCTTTTTTCTGTCTGCTCTCTCTCCAGCCAATACAATGCTCAACAGGCAGAGCTATGATATTGCTGTGTGGCTTTTAAGAGTAGAGGAGTGTGCAGTGTGTGTGAAACTAGTTTTGAAATGTCATCAGTTTCAAAACACTGTAGTGTAAGTACTTGGTAGCTCTTCTTCAGTGCTGGTGGTGTTGTACTTTGTCTTTTCCTTCTGTGCCAATGAATGAGGTACAGATTTGTTCTTTTGTACATCTTTCATTTTAGGATAAATTAGCCTTTTGGGATATGATTGTTTTTGAACTGCCACTTTCAGTTCTACCATACAACATGCTGTCTTTTACTTAAAAACCAGATCATCCTGTCTGCTTCTGCATTTTCCTGCACTGGAAAATAAGCAAAGATGCAAAACAAGATGTGAAACGACATTCTACATCTTTCTACCTCCACTTGTTTGCATGTGTCTTCCCTTGTTAACTGAGTGCTTAGTTACCTTTTAAACTAGTTAGAATTTGTTAAAGTCTTTGCATATTTCAAATTTTCAGAGCCCAGATCAGTGCTACTTGATGATTTGTGGCCACAAGTTGATGTTGTGGCAAAAGCAGCCTAGTTAGTTGTGCTGTTAAGTAATCATTAGAATTTAGCTGCTTTTCTTCCAACCAGATACTGATACTGAATTAACAACAGACTGTAGGAGCAAATCTATCATTGTGTGAGCCACAGTACAATATCAGCAACTACAGCTGGAGTATCTGACATGCTCTGTACAAGTTGAAAGCCCAGAGGATGACTGAATTCCAGGCATTGTGAGGTGTAAGCACCTCTGTCAGGTGCATGAAAATCTCTGTCACAGATTTATTGCATTTTGAGAATGCAGGAATTACTTTAAAGTGCAGGTTTGGATTTTAACATTTCCAAAGTGACTACGTAGATTCTTTAGGAAGAGGCTATAGATGCTAGCAAAAGAAAAGAAGGCACGGCAGAGGAAAATGGGTGGGAGCTGCAAACACTGAGAGTAGTTGTCCAACCTGGCATGTCAGCCTTAGCAAGTTTTCACTTAGTCCATACTAGTAAATTGCCACTTTTGTCTAGTTCACTTGTTTATACACTCACATTCTCTGTCACCTGGACACACAGAAAGAAACACAAACGTACAAGAGTATGGTGTGACATTTAGGTTATGAATAGATTGCTGGAAATTATAGAATCTTGCTTGACATGATTGCTGAATAAGATGGGGTCCAGGCCAGAGACTGAGTATCATACACACATACAGTAGAAACCCCCAACAAACAAAAACCAACCAACCAAAGAAACTCCAAACAAAAAAAAAAAACTCCAGTAAAAATATCCTTGTACACCTGCCACCCTCAAAAAAACCCCCATAGCAACTAACAAATCAAAACCCCAAAAAAGACAAAAGTGAAAGTAATATTTATTGAATGCAGAAACTATTTCGTTTCTGTTCCTGTGAAAAGTCTAAATAGACTTGCGAACTTAATTTGCATAATGAAATGTATTTTCTCTACAGTTACATTGTTTGTCTGCAATTTTTGGTTACTATTGTTAGAGTGTATCTGAACTTTACATAATTGCAAATGTTTCTGAGAGCATTTAATTAACATGAACCAAAGTGCATAAAGTTTAAAATAGCTCAGACCCACTGAGCTTTAGTTACTAGATCTTTTTCCTGGTTAGCTCTTACAAACACCTGCATAAATTAGGCAGTTATAGTGGGAGGCCAGAGAGCAATGTAAATCAAGGGAATCAAATATCAGTTGAAAATAGGGTGTTTCCAGTCACGGGGAGATGGGGTTTCCCCTTCTTACCATCTTTGGTTTTCCTAGCTTCCCCTGCTGAATGATCTCTGGGAGGAAACGTTTTTTCTATTGTTTCTAAAGAAGGCCATGCTGAGCCATAGTGTTATTTCTGCTTTTGACTTGGTGGTCTGTCATCCAGCACCTAATACTTTTCTTCTCTTCCCCTCCCTTCCCCTCCCTTCCCCTCCCTTCCCCTCCCTTCCCCTCCCTTCCCCTCCCTTTTCCTTTCAGAATGTTTGTACTGAGACTCTGCTAGTTTAATTTTTGGGTCCTGTCATTCTCTTAGTATCAGCCAAGATGAATGTACTTAGATGGAGGTGGTATCTGTCTTCTGTGTCCTACTATTTACAAAGCATTCCAGCGTATCTAAAACCGATGGCAGTTTGGTTTTTTTTTTTGAGGTGTTATATATTTATTAAAAACTACTGTAATTTGAATATTTTCTACTGCATTCTCTGCTTTTTATGCTGAAGTATTCCTGAAGAGAGAATTCCCTCATGGAGCAGTTAAGTGTAGATTTCATTTAACTGTGTTATGAACTTTCCTTGTGTGGTCCATTTTTAAATGGCATTTTAAGTTGCGTTTCATCTTACTGTTCAGTTCAGCTATCATTTTGTATCACACTGACTTCACCGGCTAATTGTCAGCAGAGTAAGAACTGCAGATTTTCTTGCTAGTGTTATGTTAAGCATATTACACAGCCCAAATGCTTCACAGTATACTCTTTGTAACAAAACAAATAATTCAAGTAATGTCTTTGTTAAAACATGGATGTGTTTGATATTTCTATGTAATACCGGCTGGATTTAAATAAAAAAAATTTAAACTTTTTATTTTGATGCTAATTTTTGTACTAACTACCCTAACTGTTTAACATCCTGGTTCCCCAGATTAAATGGACATCACTACAGTGTATTTGTAAAGCTGGCCTTTAAATCACAGGAATAGAAAAATCACGTGTACGTGATTTCAGTGAGTGTACAAGGATCTCCTTAGACAGGCATAGCTGTCTATTTTTATAAGTAGACCTCATTCTCAATATTTGCTTCTCATATATTGTTGTGTGTAATAGATAACTCAAATAACAAACCCTCTGTGTGTTTATATAAATTTAAACAGCTCACTAATATCTTGTAATCTTGTAGTGGAGGTTCTCAAATGTCTTTTAAGTCAGTATGTTTTTTTATGACATGACGTGCTTTTTTTATTCAGGAGTGGCAATATATATACTGGTGCTTATACATATGGACTCCATCTACAGCCAGGGATTTAATGTTCAAATATGACTGCATATAATTATATTGCCATTATACCATATCCTCTTTGGCTGATGCTAAGAAAAATTATTGTTCTACTTAGCTGGTCAAAGAAAGGAAAGAATTACACTGTGTTTATTTTTAACAGACTTTCCTAATTCCATTAATGCTGAACAGACACCCTTTCAAGAGCTGTACAAGGCCAGGATATGTTTCCTGTATAAGGGAAAGAAAGCTATGCATAGTTAATCCATTTGTTCTTTCAGTGCAAAATACTTACATTACACAAAATACTGTGTAATGGTCCTCTGATCTGCTGAGATGTATGCAATTAATAAAGCAGAAGTAATAAGCTAAAAAAAAGTCAGACTGGGAGCAGAGAGTGACCTCACATGTAAAAGGTGTGAAATCCTCACCAGTTTCTAATGTTACCACTGTTCCTGTTCTGACAAGTGTTTGTCTGGATGCTTGTCAGTGTCTTCAAGGGCACTGAATTCCTTTAACACTTTGAGGATACAGAGAAATTTTAGTTCATGTGTTGTAGCATTCTTATAACTGGAAACAATAAGGAATTATCTTATTGGCCCAAAATGCACATCCATGAGTTGGATTAAGTTGTGTTGCTAGTCACTGAGGTGAGGTTGAATTACAATTCTAGATGCCCGACCAGTGTACTCAGAGTTTACCAGTAGGAAAGCATGTGCCTGAATGCTCTGGGCAACCTTATGCTTTAGATATTTTGGCTGGTATATGTCTGTTTTATGAACATAGGTGTCGTTGTGGGGTTTTTTGTTTGTTTGGTTTTTTTTTGTTGTTTTGTTTGGGTTTGGGGTTTTTAGGGTTTTTTTGATTGTTTTTTGTTAGCTGGTTGAAGCTTTTTTACCCCCACTCCCAGAGACTTAGGGTGTAGGAAGGATGTTGTGCTTTGGATATTTTACATTTGGAATCAGAGTTTAACCAAGTTTAGAGCTCTGTGGTTTAGTGGAAGTAAGGTATTAGCGTGAGAGGAAGAAGACTGATTTTTGCTAGCTTACGTTCCTCTGCTTACCTTTGGGCTGTTCACTCTTAACTACAGCAGGCACAGGAGTCCATGGATGTTTCTTTTCCCAACAGGATGCTCTTCGATTGGAAGTCAAGACCTTGACTGTTGAAGGAAATCTACCAAGTCCCTATGTCGGGGAGGGTGCAGATAGCAGTGCTTTTTATAGATTGAAAGTACATAATTGTGTCTTCAATACAAAACTAGGAGATACAGATAGGTGAAGTTGAAATATTAATGTAATTTTTTTTTGTTGTAACCATTTTTTAAAAAATATTTCTTGTCTTTTGAGTTAGCTAGGGCAGCAGATTTGCCATGGATGATGAATTGCCCATTTGGGTATTAAGTAAGAGGATTCAGCAAAAATCATTGAGGACAATGTCTTAATCAGTTATTAATATCTCTTCATATGTGAATTTGTCAATTTATATCTCCTGTCTCCTTCTGTTTAATAGAATTTGAAAAAATACATCATGAAAACCTTAATCAAAATTGTTGAAACCGAGTCAAAATTTAAAAAAACTCTGTAGTTGTATTTGTTGCTCTTTTATTCTGTAATTGCCTTCCAATTTTTGTTAATTGAAATTATGTGATACCCTTAAAAATTGTTTTATAGCTTTATAATACAAACAGTACTTTAGTTCACTTTGTCGTTACATTTTAAATTATTTTGTCTAATATTTTCCATACATTCAAAGCAGGAGTTATTATGCTTACCATAAAGATAATTTCCAATACTACATACTCTCTAATTCTGTGATTCAGCTCTCTATAACATATCTTCTATGAGATGAAATTGAACTATAGTGATAGATAATAGTTTGTTCAATCAATAGCTTATTTACCTTTACTGTAGTTTTCCATTCAAGGTGGGAATTTTTTGTAGTTAGTGACAATCTGCCTATAATGCTATATGAGGAAGGTGTGTTTATTTTATTATGATTTTTGACAGATCTTGGCTGTGCTGGAACATTACTTGATGACCATCAGATTTAACATAATTCCATTTTTTTCCCCTCTGTACTGCTTGTTCTTGTGCATTAAATTAAAAACGTGGTTCATATTATACATGTATTCTTATATATGCTACACATATATTCTAAGTCAGGACAAAGTACTGTGAAATGGGGCTGTGTTTCAGAGGGACAATGATAGTCATCTTCGTAAGTGTTGTTTGCAGTATCATCATCTCTATGTCAGTTCAAGGTGTCATTGGCACTATACAAGGGTAATAAGACAGGAGTCTTACTCAAAATATGTAACCTCAAGGTTCTTAATCTTTTTGGCAATCTTTTTAATGAGCACTGTGGTGGTTTGTGGGACTTTATCTGCTGCAGTGCTGAACTCTGAAGGGAAAGAAGGAATGGGAAATGCAAGTTTAAGCATATTTCCTCCTATAGATATTTCCCAACTTGCCTTGGGGATGAGATAATAATGATGCGATCTCCTGATAATTTTTTCTTCCACTACTTTTACTAGTTTTATGTTATCAATTGTGCTAGACAAATACTTGGACTAAATTCACTGTTTCCCCTGATGGACTAAATTTTTGCGGAAAAGCTTTGAAGTCCCTGCTTAAATGTATTTTTTCCCTGAAAAATCTTATATCCTTAGCAGTATTTTAAACGTTTTTCCTGAAACCCAAACACTCTGTTTCAGTTTCCTACCCTTTTCTCATTGAACATTAAAAGAGGGAGTTTTTCAGTAAGTTAGGACTAGTGTTGCATTACTTCAAATAGGGATGTTTGTGAATTTTTTTTTGTTTTGTTCAGGAGTGTGTTTTACCTGTTTTATCTAATTAGAAGGAAAACTAACATCAGCACAGCAAAAACCAATGTTTTAGATTGTTATTGTATATTGCCTTTCAGCGTACTTTAATTAAAGTGACATTTGTTTGTCCTATAATATCACCATTCCCTAATCGATGTACTGAGCAAGCACCATGGTGACAAGATAAGTTGCTTTGTTTTGTTCCATATGTCTGTGTTCCAAATTTTCCATAGTTTTAATTGGTTCCCTGCAGAATAACATTTACAAGCATATGGTATGGAAAATGCTGACTGCATTTGTTATCATATATTTTAGTACATTGGTGGCACTATATCACTAGGCCTTTAAATGTGATTATGAGGTTATTTAATGCAGTCAATAGTGTGCTTAAAACACAGCAAAAATCTGCAGTGAGCCAATGTTTAAATGTCTTCTTAATGCTTCAGGGATAGATGGGGAAGTCTGATTCAGAAAAGGTTTTGGGTAATATTTATGCTGAAACATACTGTGTCACCTAAGAGCAATCCTGAAAGCTCTGTGGAGGTTACTTGCTATCGCAAGAGGAATGTCTGTAGGAGGTGCAGAGACAAAATACACAATACGTCTAGGATTAATGACTTCTGAAGAAATGCACTGGTGTTAGCTGACGAAATGGAATCGAGGATCAGCCCCCAAATCTCATGTCTGGCTTTGAAGACATTTTTGCTTGATTCTGCTCTGGAAAATGGTGGCCAGTCCAAAAGGGAGGGAGCATGAGTGACAGAGAAGTCATCGTAGTGCATGTGAGGGTCTTAGTTCAGTAATACTGATGTGGGTTATGCTTCTTCGATTGTGCCGAAGGGGAGGAGTGCCATGGTGAAGAATATCTGAATTGGATTTGTTGGTAAGGCAAATTGGCAAAGGTGGTTTCAGACTGCTCCAAGAAGTGTTCAGTGGGTCATTGTATTAATGACCTCTTTAGATTTCATGAGCAGACTGGATACTCGTACACAGCCCAAATGATCAGAGAAAGGATCACTCCGTACATGGGTGTTTCTGATGTATGGATTACATCCTTTGCGTATGTCTTCAAGAGGTAACATACTCTCTCTGTCCCTAGCCTGAACCCAGATGAACTTACCAAGTAAACTTCTAAATTTCTATTGCTGTAGTGTCATCTATGTGAAAAGGAGTATTAGACATTAAAGCAACATAATTTTATTAGTGACTAGCCCTACACTGAAGTCATAGGCATGTTACAAGTAATACAGGAATGTAATTATGCATTTTCTTTCTCATTTGCAATATGTCTATGGCTCTGATACTAGTATTATAGTGAGGTCAGTTCAGAGATCTAAACGGTGTAGACATAACTAATTACTGTATGAGAAAAAATACAATGCATTCTTGTAATGAAGCATATGTTTCTATTATCATACCATCACAAATTTTAAAAAATGGTATTTTTTAAAGTCAGATTTTATTCTGAGTGCACTGTCATTTTACTAACAAGCACAGTATTGCAATTTTTATTCTCTGCTCAGCTTTTACATCAAAGCAACCAAATATTTATCTTTCAGAAGGACAGCAGGAGTAAAATATAATAATAGAATTGCCTCATGGAAAAAGAAGCTGCCAGTGATAATGAAGGAGTTTTTGTGGAATGGTGTATAGAGCAGGCAGAGCAGAGCAACACTTGCTGCTACAGAGGAGCAGGCTTCTGATTTTTGGTGTGGAATAAAAAAGAGCAATTGAAATAATGCTGAAGTTATAAAATCAAAACAAAAATTGGCATATTTTCTGCATCTTTCTTACCAGAGAATGAGTAAAAAACCAAAGACATTTTACATTTGTAGTATGATAGAAACCTGTTGAACAAGAAAGGCACAAGTGGGAAATGACTTTGGCCTGATCACCTCTTTGAGCTTTGATTTTCTTGCTCACTAATATTTGGGTTGATGGCTCATTTCAAGGTATGGTTTCATGTTCAGCCTGGTTCCCGTCATGTAAGGGTTACACTGACTTAAGAAACATGAAACTTAACTCCAAAGGCTTCTGTAAAATGCAGTGTTCAAGTGACTCTTGGTAAATCTATTCTCAGTTGCGAAGTTGCTTCCTTCGCTTACAAGAAGCAGCTAAGCTTCTTAAAGCTCCAAGGTTAGATGTTAAGTCTGTGAGAGGCAGGTAAATTACCTGCATTATTTGGGTTGCATTCCCTTGCCTCCACCAAAACAAACCCACCTGTTTTTCTCTAATACACTTGCTCTTTGCTCTGATTCATTCAGCCTCTGCGGTGTATGGTGTAGTGGTTTACTGCTGCCAGTCATCTCCTGACGCACCACAGAGCTGATACAATTAATATGACAGGAACACTCTGCTCCTCCGGTAAATGTTCTCCTTACTTCTAAGTAGTTCGTGTCTACTATCTCAAAGAACAGTTTGGTCTTATAGTAAGCCAAACAATTCCTAAAGGAGATGAACGCAATCAAGTCCTGTAAACTAGATAGGCATCCCAGTCTCACTTCTGTGTCTTAAGTGGCAAGTGGGGAGGAAGAGGGAAGAGGAACTGCAAATTCAAAGATACACTGTGACTGGCTTTAGACGGTAAAGGTGACCAGGAATGTGAACATAACTTGTTCTTTTGCAAAGCTGAATTTCTGTATGCTGTATACGCAGTTATTAGGTGGGAGCACTAATCATGCGAAGGACAGGTCAATTTGAACAACCGATGAGTTAATGCAGCATAAAAGAAAGAGTGGAAACTTTGATTTTTATTTTAGTAACTTCTGTAGTAGAGAATCCTATTGACAGACTGCTCAAGTACTGCTGAGGCAAGCTTAAATAATCATTGAGCTGGAAACATTTTCCTTTTTCAGCCATGGGAGACTAAAGCCTATTTTGTCTTTGCAGGAAGAGTAATGTGATATTGTTACTGAGCCTAAGGCCACTAAAATAAGTGTTTCCTTTATAATTTTGTTTATCTTATATCATAAAAATTTAGATTTCTTCATTTCTCTAAGACAAAGCGTATTTAACGTCTGTCTGACTTAATGCATTTTTTACCTTGGTATAACAACAAAGATGGGATCAAAACATAGGGTGTCAAAGTCACACTTGGAAAATGTGTGTGGATGTGGGCATATATGTGTATCCCATGTATGACTCAGTGTGAAAACCACATAGTATTGGGTATTCCGAATTCATACACTCCATGATCTAGTAGAGGTGGTGTCTCAAATGTTGAGCCTAAAGGCAAAAAGTTGGAGAAGCAAGAGACTGTGAACATGTAAAGCTTATAAAACATGGTGAAATATCAATGCCAAACCAATTGATGGAATAAATCTAATTTTAAAAGGACCCAAGAATATTTTGATTGATGATCTCAATTCTATAGTGGTTCTTTCTTATATTTAAATGGAATTTATGCATTATTTGATTACTCCAGCTATTATTTTTCAGATGAAAACTTGATGTAGAAATCATTGTTCATTTCTGATTTTTTGCAGTGTGAATAAATGCATGTAATAAGCTAGAGAGAAGGTATTTCAAAAACAGTCAAAGCGGACTTGTCTACAGTTACGGGCCGTGAAATTAATTAAAAGTTAAAAGAGAGTAAATGTTTGCAGTTCCTAAGAATTGTTTCTTGAATGGTGTTAAGTTTGTCTGCCTGCAGAATTCCAAATCAGAGCCTCTTGGTAATGCAGAAATGCTGAACTGAATTCTCATCAGTAATAGCTGACCGTGCCAGATCTTAATTATAAATGACTGGAAAAGAGAGTTCCTGTCCTGTAGAAATTCCAGGAACAATCTAAAGATAAGATTTTCTTGCCTGGCTGGCATGTCATATAGTTAGCCTGCCTTGTTTCCATCATTAATTTTGAAGGAACATCATCATTCTGTGGAATATTGTGAATTTGGGAGGCAACATTTTAAAACAGAATTCCTTTTATCAAGAGCTTGACTCTTAAATACAGCTTTTAAAGTATTAATTTTAGAACAGCATTGTAGTGGTTTGACACTGTCCAAATGCCAGGCACCCACCACAGCCACTCACTTGCTCTCCCCTGCCACAGCTGGACAGAGGAGAGGAAAAAAATTTGACAAAGGGGTCATGAGTTGAGATAAGGACTGGGAGAAAACACGCCACGGGCAAAACAGACTCAACTTAGGGGTACAAAGTGAATTTATTAGTAACAAAATCAGAGGAGAAAAATGAGAAGTAAAATAAGCTCTTATAACACTGTTTTTCCCCCCAACCCCATCCTCCTTCCCACGGACAGTGCAGGGAACAGGGTGTGGGGGATTTTGGTCAGTTCATCGCCAGGATCTTCTTCCACTGCTCAGGGAGAGGAGTCCTTCCCCTGCTGCACCCTGGGGTCTCTCATGGAGAGAGTTCTCCATGAACTTCTCCAGCATGGGTCCATCTCACGAGCAGCAATCCACCCAAAACTGCAGCAATGTGAGTTCCTCCCACTGGCAGACAGTCCTCCCAAACTGCTGCAACGTGATTCGCTGGTCCATGGGACTCAGACCTCCAAGGCCAGGCTGCTCCAGCCTGGAAGCAGGGCCCCCCCTCTCCACTGGGTCTCCCACTGGATCACAGCCTCCTCCAGGCACCCACCTGCTCCAGCATGGGCACCTCCCCACGGGCTGTGGGTGGATCTCTGCATCCCCTGTGGACCCCATGGGCTGTGGGGGCACAGCTGCTCCACCATGGTCTTCTCCACAGCCTGCAGAGGAATCTCAGCTCTGGCACCTGGAGCACCTCCTCCCCCTCCTTCTCCACTCATCTTGGTGTCTCCCTGGTTTTTCCCTCACATATTCTCACCTCCTTCTCTTCCCTGGCTAGCAAAAACTGTGTCCCCCCCTATGTTTTGATTTTCTTCTTGAATATGTTACCACTGAGGTGTACCCAACATCTCTAATTGGCCCGGGCTTGGCCAGCAGCATGCCCATCTTCAGAGCCATCAGGGATTCGCTCTGCTGGACATGGTGGAAGCTTCCAGCAGCTTCTCACAGACGCCATCTCTGAGGCCCCACGGCTGCCAAAAACCAGACCAAGCAAAATCAACACATTTGACATAATTATAAGGCTATGTTGGACCTGCTGTGGGGAAGTGGCAATCACCATCAGAGTGCAAGTACAACTAGATAAATTATGTGTATCAGGGACCAAGGAAGCTCTATATGTATGACAACTAAGGTGTGAAGACCTTCTCCTAGTCCTTGTTATAGACTAGTCATAGTCTTATCTTATTCAAAGCAAAGTATCAGGTAATATTTTGAGTCTATCCAGCCATTTCTGGGGATGGTATTGGGTTTTTGATCTTCCACTTTTTTTTGTCTTATTTTTAAGATCCCCCCTTTGTTTTATATTTTGTTCTGCTAGTGGTATTGATGTTTGCTGTAAAAGTCTTTTCTCAGATTTGTAAGTAAAGCAAGACTGTACAATGGATATTGAATAGGTAATGATTAAAATATATCACACTTGACCTTTCTGTGACTGCACTGTGTTCCTTAGGGAAGAGTGTTTATGTGACCATGTGTTTGACAGCTAGTACTTTAGATCACTATGTGTCATATACTGTAGGTGATAAATGGGATACTACAGGGACAGAGAAATACAGTAATTTTTTTGTCTGCCCTCAAAAATGGGAGTAAACAAGGATTATCTCTTGTATCTCTTTTTGGAATAAGAGACCATCTATTTTTTTCCATGTTAGTATAAAGCTTTCTTGTGAAAAGTCTTACAAAATATTTAACTAAATTGAACTTTGCATGAAATATTAGATTAACTTTGCCTTGGCTCAAAGTCATTTCTTTGACAACAGAGGTACATAACCATGTTAAAACCTCTCAGGCTGATGGAAGCATAATACTGCCTGATTCTATAAGGCAAATGCAAGTCGCACTCTAAAATGACTACTTAATAAATTGTACCTCTGGTTTGGAGGTAGAATTACAAGCCTACTAAGCAGATACAAAAGTCCTCTCTTATATGATTTGATGACTTTAAATGCTGAAAGACAGATTTTTTTACTATCTTGGCCTCTGTCCAAATATAATTAACAGGGGATTTTCCCCTGTGCACCTCCAGGAAAGCTATCTGTGCATCTTGTACTGCCTCATTGGTGCTTCAGCCACCAGGCTGGAAAAGCTTTCAGTGTTGTATCTGATGCTGTCTATTGCTCTATGATTCTGCAGCTTCTTCCTTTTTAATATGCTTCTGTTGAGCCGTATTGTTTCTTCTTCAAAGAGTTGCTGTGCTTGACAAGTGCTGTCCCATTTCATGCCGTAAAGTGCGGTGATTTCATTACAGTTTAAGGACAGAACTAGTGAAATTTGAGACAAAAAGCAAATAGTGGCTTGGAAAACAAGGCTGTGTGTTGGTGCTGGGTGTGCATTTGTGCAGTGGGGGGGGGGGGTGAATGTGTATGAAGAAAAGGGAAAAGTTCACATTTTTTGCCTTGAGACAGTGAGCATTTTGTTGGCATTCCTGTTTATACTAGGATAAGTTTTCAGTATTTATTGTCTTGCAAGATCACTTCAGCTTCTCTATTAACAGAAGAAAAACGTAGAGACAATTTCCAGTAGTTTTTGACTGGAATATTGTAGTTTGGTCAGACATGGTAGTTACATGTACTAGTCAAATTTTTTACAAACCTTATTGCCAGTATTGCAGTATATTTGAATGTATCAGCTGTGTGATGCAGGTAGGAGCCAATAAATGGTATTTTTACTGCAGTTGCAGAAAGGTGCAGTGGTTGTACTAATGCTTTTATGTGTTAATAGACAAGAAAATAGAGCAGATATGAGAGTTTCTTCTTAGTAAATATTTGAGAATCAGATTTCTTACTAGATTGCAGAAGTAGCCTAATGTTTGTAAATTTCTTTCCTGAGCACAATAAGTGAAAGTTAATCTGTGCAGGTCTGATCTAAATTGAATTATCCTGTCTGATGCCATCTGAAAATGGCACATAATTTCTTTAATTCATTTTATCCCAGGCATCCAGTGTTTTTGCATTTGGCAATTTGCCTTTAATCTAGCTAAACAAAAACTCCTCAGCGTGAAGAGAAATCACTGGTCTCTTATGTAGTTTAATTTATGAGTTCTAGGTTCATCATTAACCTCTTAAACTTTTTAATTCTTGGAGATACTGGGAGTTCATGCTTCCTCTCAGGTTTAGCTGTGATAACTGCAGGAGTTAATCACGTTTTAGTCCTATTGTAGCTAAGCCTTACTGAGGTTATGGATCTTTGTCTCTGGACTGTGGGCTTCTCTGCCTGGGCTGTTGCTTGGAAAGACCTGTAAGAGGGAGCCTCAGGTCCATGTGCCTGCTCTTCCTGAAGATGGCTGATTAAGCACGCAGTAGACTAAGCAAAGTAGTTGTGTCTGAGATGGGGAAGAAGGAAACCGTCTCAGACCTACAAGTAGATAAGCAGTATGCTTGGATGGCGTACTTCAGAGCTGCTTTTATGGACAGTATACATGTAGAGTATTTGGAGGGTTATTATTACTAAGTAGTAGTAAGATGTTAAGAAGCCTTTCATTCAGATCGGTGAAAAGCAGGAACGGTGGGGAAAAAGATATCGCTGATCACTGTCTCAACCTCTCTAGGCTTGAGGGGTGAGGCTGTGTGACCCCCGTGAGCCACAGGCCCAAGCGCAGGGTGCTGCACCTAGGCCTGGGCAATGCCGAGCACAAACACTGGCTGGGTGGAGAGGGATGGAGAGCAGCTCTGAGGAGACAGACTTGTGGGTTGGTGGACAAAAAGCTCCATATAACTTGGCAGTGTGTGCCCACAGCCCCGTTTTGTCCTGGGCTGCATCCAGAGCATGGCCAGGGAGGGCATTCTGACCCTCTGCTCTGCTCTGCTCTGCTGAGACCCCACCTGGAACACTGCATCCAGCTCTGGGGTCCCAGCATAAGAAAGACATACACCTGTTGGAATGAGTCCAGAGGAGAGCCCTTAAGTAGATTACAGGGCTGGAGCAGCTGTCCTGTGAAGACAGGCTCAGAGAATTGGGATTGTTCAGCCTGGAGAAGAGAAGGCTTTGGGGTGACCCAATTGCAGCATTCTTTTACCTAAAGAGGCCAACAAGAGAGCTGGAGAGGGACTTTTAACAAGGCCCCCTAGTGATAGGACAAGGGGGAATGGCCTTAAACTGGAAAAGGGCAGGTTTAGATTAGATATTATGAAGAAATTCTTTACTGTGGGGGTACTAAAAAAAGGATGAGCTCATGAGTTTTATTTTCATTCTTTATGTTGGCAAATCGATTAGAAATGCATGATGCAGAAGAACATATTACAAAAATTGTACTGAAGAGGTAAATGGAGACAGTTAGTTGCTGGTGAAGACTTAGAGCATAAATGAGCATATCTGTTCCAGTCACTGTATTCTTCAGAAAGCTGTCTGTCTTTCCTGCTCTATAGGGAACGGAGAATATGTGTCCTGGTTTGATTATCCAATGGTATTTTGATGGCTGTGTTCCATTCAGGAAAAGAGAACCTAAGTTTATTCCTAAGATGAGATACAGGGGAAAAAAAGTTAGCTTAAAAAAAATTGCACATTTATAAATATTAAGGATAATGTAATATTGATATGCCTTTGTTGAAAGGTTAAAATTTTATTTGATTTCCAGAATTCCAATTCGAAGTAGCAAAAAGTACATCAACCTGTACATGCCGGCAACAAAAATGTTTACTTGTATCCACTTGGTTCTAAAACATGTCCCTTAGCATCAGTCAGATATATTACACCAATTAAGAAGCATTGAAAGAAAATAAACTGTAATGTTTCTATGCAGCTAGCTTGACACTAATGGTGTGCACAGGAGAAAAATTTGGTCATATGTTTTGTATGTGCAATTATGAAAAAGGTAGACCCCTCCCTGCAGTGCTTTGCTGTCACACAGTAGGTTTGTCTTCTCTTCTCCTCTTGTTTGGAAGGCTCCTAATTTTGTTAAATACCTTTCCCTTTGAAAATGAGAACAACTCAAAACCCTTAGTACTTCTCCTGTGTTCATCTTCTGAAGATTCAAGGTGAAAACCAGTTACTTTGTCTAGTTACTGATTTCAGCTAAGTAAAGAAAAGAGGGTAAAATTAAAATAACAACTTGCTACATATTATTTGCTGTGTGTTTTGCTTTGTGTATTTCCATGCACTTTTGGACTGTTTTTCTTAATGGACTTGTGAGTTGTTTTGAAAAGCTTTTTCCATGTGCACGTGAAGCTGCTGCTTATCTGTTTTACTTTGCTGCAAAAGGGACTTCTGTCAGGTTCAGACCTCATTGGGTTATAAACTGTGGTCTCTTGGGAAACTTAGTTTTTGGCTTTCTTGGGAGCTATGAAGCCAAGGAATGTCTGATCCCTCAGTAAGTCTATTCCTGCAACAAGCAGTGAAGAATGCTATGACTGAAAACAAAACCTGATACTTGTCTTTTGAAACATCTTTGTGATTTGACTTTTTTTCAACATTTCCACTCATTGCAATTTTCTTCTAATGTGTTACAGAACAGGAGCAAACGCCTGGAAAAAGTCCATGTTGTTCTTGGGAATAAACCCTGTGATTTGGACTCACTTATTTCTACCCTGGCCTATGCCTACTTTCTAGACAAGGTAATGGAAAAATTGGACTGAGTGGTCTTGATTGACTTGTTCCAGATTTTTACAGACATCTTATTGTTAAATCAATTACTGTAAAAACATTTTTAGGGACAATGATTTTGTTATTATCAGAGGTGAACTTTAAAAGATAAATAACCTGCATTTCTTTCCATACAAAAATGAAAGTGTGGTTATTAGGGGACTTATTGAATAGCAGGAGAAAATCAGTCCTATACTTCATTCTTTATCCTTTTCCTTTCCTGGTTTCCCAGGTATTCTGTTGGAGGCAAATGTAGCCAGATGAGAAAAAAAAAAGCAAAATACTTTGGATTTTAATTAAGTCAAGGGGAAAAAAATCCCAAACAGAGAAAAAACCCAAGCAGAAAATCCAGGCTGTTTCTAATTGCCCACTCTGTTAAAATACCTTCCTGATGAAAAACAGATCCAATGTTATGCAGTTCTGACAAATGAACACCTGTGTTACAGGTCAGTCCTCCAGATGTTCTCTGCTTACCTGTGTTGAACATACCAAGAAGAGACTTCAGCTACTTCACTGAGACAAGATTTATTTTGGAGGAGCTGCATATCCCAGAGTCATTCCATATTTTCCGAGATGAAATCAATTTGCATCAGCTGAATGCTGAGGGGAAGTTGTCTTTAACACTTGTAAACAGCAACATGCTGACAAGGTATTACATTTTGTGTACAATAAAATGGCTTATGTGAGTTTGAGCTGTTTAAAAAATTATGTGGTTTTTATTAATACTGATATTGCTAACACAGACCTAATAAAAAAGAAGCTAAGATATATTATGTTCAATGAAGGCAACAAGGCAAATAGTCATAATTTGCATCACTTTTAATGGAACTTCCATTTTTAAGAACCCTGAATTTTTGCACAGCTTAAATTAGATATTTTCATTTAGTTTAATAGTCTGGAAGTTTCCTGTGGCCAGTATATAAGAGATCAGAGTTTGTTCCTGCTTCTTAGTTAGCTTTCCTTTAAGGCTCTTATGTTGATTTGCAGGTGCCCAGACACTTGCATATGTGCTGTTTAGATAAATGGCTGATGGATTATTTAGGTCCTTACCAACTACAGCCTTTCAAATGGCTCAAGAGTTGCTCTCTGGAAGACCATCCTTAAGAGGGACTATTTACAGCTTCCATTGTGAATCTTTTATGGACAGCCTCTTTATAATGGTCTGCCTTTATAGTGGTCTTGCCCAGAGTAAAGGATGTTGTTTACTTCCAGCTCTCCTTAGAACTTCATTTAAGACAAGCAGCATCCTACGGCCCCATCATATTCTGAGAAGTTTATAGATTATACTAAAAGTAGGGAAAATCTGAAGAGAGAAATACTTGTGAATCTTATAGCTGTTGATGTGTTAACTGTCTTCAGCTAAGTGCATCATTCACTCCTCAAAGTAAAACTTACTTGTAAGATTTGCTTTTTGTTTATTACTGTCCCTTCCTGTCTTTCTTCCCTCTAAAGAATTATGATTAGTATTTAATTGTTAAAATGAATTTGGCTTGGTTACTGTTATTGTAAACTGAAACATAAAGTATCTAAATGAAAAAAAATTATTGTAAGTTTCAGAATATTCTGAAAAATCCTAAATTTCCTCCACGTAAAGAGGGCTATTTTCAGCATATGTAGAAATACTTTTTTAAAATTACTAGTTTTTATAGATTTTTATGAGGGAAATGTACTTAGTGATGTATCAATCTGTAAGAACTCTGAACACTTAATGTAATAAAATCACAGGTATAGGACTTCTGTGACATCCTTTGGCTTTATAGCAGACTTCAGGTAGCTATAACAATGCAGTTGTGGTCCAGAAGTTAAAGAAAAATTGTTGCACTTTTTTACTGGCTTGTCTAAACAGCTGCAAAGATAAATATACTTATATAACTTTTAAATTTGCTTGATAGTGAGGATAAAAGTTTGGAATCAGCTGTTGTCAAAGTCATCAATCCAGATGAGCAATGTGACAGGAGCCTGGAGTTACAAGCGTGTTCTTCCTCTTTAGTCGTAAAAGAGATTCTTCAAAAGGCACCAGAGTTAATCACTCAGCAACTGGCTTATCTCCTCAGAGGTGAGAGATTACTCTTTATATTAAATACTGAAAGGTTTAATGGAGTGTTTCTGAATTTGCTCATGCAGAAAGAGTGTGATCCATTCTTTGGTTAACAATCCCTTTAAAGACCACGGGAAGCTTCATAAAAGAAGCAGGGAGTAAAGAGTTTGTTAAAGAGTAACATTATATTGAATATTAAAAATGTGCATTTAAAAATAGGCATGAGAGGTCTTTGCTGTATCACTAGACAAGAATATTAAATGAAGCTGTCGACATACCAGCTGGGTAGCTGGAAAAGCTGTGCAGTTCGTTGATTCCAGGGGCATTGTGGACAACAATATGGATTGGAATCTAATATTTACAAGTTAAAGCTTTTCCCTCCCATCATTCTATAAAGAAGTGGTACTTCTTTATAGAATGATGTTTTAATGGCATGATGCAAAACTTTTGCTGTTTAAAAACAGTGTTCTCAAATCTTCATTGTGCTCTCCTTTTCTTTTGTATTGTATGCCCTGTAGAGTACAAAGAAGGGATGGGCTTCAACAATCAGAAGTATTTTCTTCTCCGTCTTGGAAGTTCATAATTTGTATTCATCTTCTTGGTTTATTTGCTGCAGCAAAACTTTCCAGTTGGAAATAAAATAGGTGTTGAAAAGAATGGTCATTGCTTTTAAGTTACTTACTGAATTTTAATAATGTTCAATGAATTTTATAGGTTTTAATTATGTGAAACTGTTAAATGTCCTTTTAAGAAATTAATGTAGGCATGTTTAATGAGGTTTATGAAAACTTGTCTACATTCAGACTTCACAAGCAACGACAATCTTGGCTTGTCATTGTACTTACCACTGTGATAACTAATAAACATGTTATAAGAAATCACAAAGTTAATTTTTAAAAATTATTCCATAAAATAAGCATTACTAGTAACACAGCAGTTAGCCTGCTCTTACGGTATCTTTCCATGCTAACAAGCTTTAGTTAACCTGCCATGAAATGTTTTTGTAAGCTCCAAAGTTCTGTTGAGTAGCTCTCCAGGAATCTAAGCAAACGACCAAGCATTTGGTCATTTGGTCATAAATTAATTTTGAAGGCAGAACAAAAAAAAAGGTTTTTGGGGAATATCAGGATACTGGTTTGTTGGTGGAAAGTCAGGAGAGAGAGTTCTAAATAATGTTCAGAGGCATGTTCAAGTACTGTATGTGGCTGTGTTACCATGTTTTGTGCCTCTAATCTGTATCCAAATTAAAATAAAGTGCTTTTATTAATGTTGCATTAGGGATAGCGCTTTCAGTTTTGGGGATTATAATAGCTAATACTTTATTTTTTTAATCAGTACGTAACTACATTTTAATTATTATGTTCTGTAGTGCATGTCTGAGGAACTTAGTGGATAAAAAGTACCTGTATGCCTTCTTTTGCATGGTATAAAGAAGTGACTGGTGAAGCCTAGGGAGCAAAACACAGCTGTACTTTAGCCTTGATACTTTTCTACTTCTCCCAGAAATGCAGCTTATATGAATAAAAGGGGAAGCAATGCAGCAAGTCTTCTTGGTCTCCTAAAACAGAAGTTGTTTTTGGTACTTAAGAACGTTTCATTACAAATTTAGAAAAGTCAGTGAACCCATCACTAGTTTTGATAAGATTAATAAAAAAAAAACCCCATAGATACTAATGTATGTAAAGGTAGATCAGACTACAACAGCCTGAAAATAAAAGATTAAATACAGCCTGCCAGGTCCAGCTTTTGTGTTTCTCTGTATATGTTGTGATATTTTATCCTGAGGTATAGCTTCTTTAATTCTTCTTACCATAGCATAGGAAACAAAGGGATGATGTATCATGGTCTGGAAGGAATGGTGGCTGTTTCCTTCTCACTAGTAACAAATGAGTATGTAAAAGCTTGCAGGTTGTCACCTCTTTCTGGGGGTGCTTCACAGGCACAGTGGCTGCAAAAAGGCTCTGCTGTGTTTTTCACATTTTCTTATGTTACTTCCAAAGTAAATCTGTATATGGTTAGTATGTCTAAATTTCAGGCGAAGTTCAGAATAGAAGGCCAAAGTAGAAGTCAGAGCATGAAGAACTAGGATTTTATTTTCATAAAAATGCTGAGAGATGTTGTTATCTGAGTCTCTGAGCTAGGAAGCCCTCTTTCATTTTCTGACGTTCCAGTGAGTATTTTGCTAGGAGAATTGTGAGCTAATAGAAAATCTCACATGTTAACAGTTACCATGTAGTGACCAAGTCAGCTTCATTTGTTCAGTTGTTTTTGAAACTTCTTTTTTCTTAAAGTCTGTTAGCAATTTTAAAATTTTAATAAAAAGATGTTTGTAACCTGCCCAATTCAACTTTTAGGAAACTTTACCTGCTTGTCTATGTTTAAAAAAACAAAATCAAGAGAAAATACTTTTTCTGTGAAACTTGACCATTATTGATTTAGGCGTTTTTATATTCAAAGAGTTTTTTTTAAAGCTGAATACTTTTCTGGTATCTTTTGTCTGCCTATCTGACATGATATAAGCTAATTCTACCCTTGGGCTTTTCAGTGGCGTTTGCTTGGAGAATCAGTATTGTACAGCCATATTTGCCTTAACTTAGCGCTTGTGCTGTCCCTGGATTTGTGCCAGAAGCAAACAATTATGGAACCTGCCAGAGTCCTGGGCCTGTATTATTTTATTTCCCCAGAGATGTTTATAAGGGGACTGTTGCCAAACTCAAGATCCATTAAACTGCTGAATCATTATATTCTCTGTTGCAGCCAGCTGGCAAAGATGTTATTCCAAGCACTCACTGTCAAGTATCTTGGGTCAATGCACTCCCAAAAATGCCTCCTTATGTTTATTTGTATAAGGCCTTGAAGGATGCCACAAGGTGCAAACCACAACATGTAAATATAGACAGATTTCCAGCAAAGAGCATCTGCAATTTTTTTTATGTGAATTTGCTTTTGCTGGTGATGAGCTGCATAGTTGAGGTCTTTTCATGCCCTGTTGGGGCAGTCTGACTTTCAGTAGAGAAGATTGCTTAGTTATTCTAGCCAGCCAGACAAATGTTAAGAAATGCCCTTTTAAGGACTTTGGGAATTATGCCAGTATTTTTTTTTTGTTCTGTCTTGTACGTTGGTCAGATGATTCACATGTTCCTGTGTTGATGCATCCTTAATATATATGCCAGAAAGAAAGGATCGTTTTGACCTGCACCAAAAACTGCACTTACTGAGAGTTTTTTTAATATTTGGAAGCAGTTTCTTTTGGAGACAATGCTCCTGCTCTCTTCTCCCCAATTACATTTTATTCCAGCTTAATCACATTTCCTGTTAATTACGATAATGATTGCTTATATGGTTATGTTTACATATGAATTTTGGTTTTTTGGGAGCGGAGAGAAATGTTGAAGTATGCTTTTCATGAGGGACTGTTGGTTTTCCCATTTTCCCTGTCTTTTGTTTTTCCAGGTTATGGAACAAAACCTTGACAGACAAAATGCCTATATTTTCGTTGTACTGTTCCTCTCAGCCAGAAACTTATAATTCGGGAGATGCTTGTGCTGTTCTTAATGTTTTCCCAAAACGACTTCTGCCTTCATTAGATCATGTTTAATATTAATGCACAGCAATTGCTTTTGGCAAAACCAATGCTTCAATTCCAAACGGCTTTGAAAAAAAAGAATAAAATTCACATTTTTTTAAGAGTTGCAGCCTATTTTCTAGTGACCTCTTCTTCAGAAAAAAAAATGTCGTGAAGTGTGATGTACACAAGAAATAATATTGAATCTTGTATTGCCTGTTATATATTTTTTTTCTGCGCTGGTAAGCAGACAGAGCAGCCACCATTGTGCTTTCAGAAACCCTGGGGGAGTTGCACCAGCACACAGTTAAATCTGCAGGAGATTTCTGAGATCATGTATTGCTTTTGCAGCAGATATTTAAAAGACAGCACATGACTAAAAAGACTACTGACCTTTGGTCAAGCAAAAGTACCTTAAGTGAATTCTTCTTCTAAATGACCTGGAATCTTAACCCTCCCAGGAATGCTGAGGATGCTTGGGAGAGAAGAGGCATACCTTTCTCTCCTGCTGATGAGGACAGTGTTGAAGAATGATCACAGTATTAAAGGACAAGTTAATGTTGATCTTAGGGTTTGTTGACACCCTAGGAACGCGAGACTGTTCCTTTTCTGGCTTTCATTCTATTAGAAAAGTTATCAATTGCAAGCACTACAATGACAATGTAACTAATGACAAATAGTCACTAGTCTTTTAAAAACTTTTTTAAGGTGTCTGCCTATGGTGAGTGAAGTTCATGTCATGTCGGCTTCCAAACTGGTGAGCTTGGTTGGATATACAACTCACACCTCTTGTTCTTCTGCATTTTCCTGTATGTCTGTATTAGGATTTTCTCTTCTTGGTCTTACCCAAATATTCCATTCCCTGAAGTACACACAGCTGTGGTAGAAGTTTCATGCATTGTGTATGTGAGGTTCTGTGCAGATGGACAGACTGCCTGACTAATCCTAGCGCTGCTGGAGGGCTTTATGGGATATGCTGCAGCCTCCTTCCAGTAGGTATGACGCCTTTGAGCACACATTGTGGATCCAGCACTTTCTGCTGGAGTCTCCATTTCCTTTGTGTGTGCATGAGCAATTTCCCTTTCTGTTCCTGGAGGAATAAAAAAAGCAGAAAATTGTTGTTGCTAAAATATTTCATGCTGCCGGGTCCCTGAGCTGCTATTTATCCAGATGCAGCTCTGTGCTGACTGAAAGTGTGCAGTGGGATGTCTAACTCATTCTGGTCACCACTTTTCCCAAGCTATGGGCAAGAATATATCTCAAGAGTATATATGTAGCACAAGCACTGTTATCTGCTTGGGGGTTGAACAACAGAGGGATATTTTTAGATGAATTATCATGGAGGCTGCTGATTGAGAAACTTTCTTCCTGTTAGAGGAACTGAAAACCAGGCCTTGATAGGTATAGATACCTTGATGGGTATAGATATCTGGGGTGCTTTGTATATCAGTTCTTTACCTGTAGAAATCTGAAATCTGCTTGTTGTGGAGCCAGGTTTGTGTACCTGAATTTAGAAACGTCAATCTGTGTTGGTATACATGATTTTCATGCTGTCTGTATTTATTGAGTATTTTTAATACTATCAAATAGAGTAGGAGCATTGTCTTGAAATTATTTTAAGATTGACAGAAAGAGCTGCTGTGAATAAAAGAATACTGGCAGTTACAATATCTGTAATAGAAACACAGAATGGAGCTTCACGTATTTGAATTTCCAGAAATTAATATCTGATGGGGAACAGCTTTTGGCTTGTTAAGCATTACTTATTTAATCCACACAGGATTTGTCTAATAAGGGTGTGTTTACTTAGCATGGCACAATTATTTCGTGTTGCAAGCGCTTTGTGCATTTTGAAGAAATGCTGTTGTTTCATGTAATGACATTGTAGGAGAAAAGAAAAATGAATATGTAGTAGATGTTTGGTTGTTAGCTCATCCAGTGAGATTGAGGGGGGCAGTGTCAAGGTTTTTTGTTTACTCTTTTTGCTTTGTGCTAAAGCCTAAACACTTTGTTCTACAGTAACTATCTTACATTGTTGTACTCATTTGCTCGTTGAACCAGCATGATGCAATGAAATCATACACTTGTTTGAAATTCTTGTGTACAGTAGAGTAATAAATAATTTCAATACTGAAGTACAAGATTTTATTATCCTTAACTGTGAGTGATTGGAAACAAGTACTATTGTTTGGTATATTAATAAATGGGATCCCAGTCTTCAGGAAATGAAAGGGTGACTTTATGTGCAACACATGTTTATCTGAAAAGACATCACTCTCACTTCTGTATTTTAGCACTATACCAATCACTGTGAAGTTATTTTTTTGGGTTGTGTTTCTCTTGAATTTTAAAATTTTGGTTGTCTGAATTAGTGTTTTTTTCGTGAGTCCATTGACAAGGAATTAACCAGAGTCAGTTAGACCACAGTGACCGCTGACTTGAAGATCATTTAGTTCCAGCACCACTGCTGTGGACAGGAATATTATTCACTAGTAGAGGTTGCTCAGAGCCTGGTCCAACCTGGCCTTGAACGCTTCCAGGGATAGGACATCCACAGCTTCTCTGGGCAGCCAGTTAGAGTGCCTCACCACTCTCACAGTAATATATTTTTTCCTTAAGTCCACCGTAGGATTTCAGTGACAGTTCTGTAGAAGGAAGGTTGGCAGTGTGCGTTTTCTGTTTAAAAATACACCAGCACTTGGTCTAATGCATAGGGAGAGGAATACAGCTGCTGCTGGCTGTCCTATGCTGCTGTGTTAGTGTACAGAGCACACTGTGGCAGCACTGGGACCAGCCAGTGAGTTGGAGCAGAGGCACTGAAGAGACACCAGTTCAGATTTAGGAGCTTCATGTTTGGAGGATGTTTCAGTGGAGGAGAATTCAGTGAACTCTCAGTGGAAACTACCTCCAAGAAGGAAGGGGCTTGCGAGGCAATACAGTAAACCTTCTTGTTTCTGTAGTACCTCTTTGATAATTACAGAAGACATTGATTTTTTTATCTTTCAATATTTCAGGAAGTATTCTCTTCAAGTGCATGTCTTTGAAACCTGACAGAATTACAGAGTCACAGGAGAAAGTATTATCAGTCCTGGAGGAAAAGTTTCCAGATCTTCCCCCACGAGAGGAAATTATCTCTGTTCTCCAGGAGACTCAGTTTAATGCACAAGGTAGTGCAACTTCCTTCTATTTTTCAGGCTTGTTCCAAATCTATTTATGTAACTGTATCAGAATATTGTTTTATTGTGTATGGTGAAAATAGGTGCAGTGGGCTGTCTTCACTGGAAGTTAAGTGTATTATATTAATTTTAAATTAAATTTAATTCTAAATTTTAATTTAATTTTGATTTAATTCTAAATCATGGAATTGTGATTTCTTTTGAGGAACTACTAAGCTCATAAATAATCTTGTATTGCTTTTACAGATAAAGTTAACATTAATGTATTTCATATATTGCTTTACAAGTGTATGCTCATCAAGAATTTGTGTTGATGCACATGGGTGTAATACATGTGTCAGCCCACGTGCAGAAATTGTGCTGCAATTTCCAACGTGCTGTGGAAGTAGATTTTGTTTTATGAGCCTTCCCAGATTTACTAAGGACTGTGTACAGGTGAAGTGAACTTGGCATGAGACTAAGATTAAGGAAGCAGTGGGAAAGTTGAAATTATTTTCCTTTTTTCTGCTAGGGGTACCAAATAGAAATATTCAGTGATCTAAAGTGGGAATGTTTGAACCCAAAATTCGGTAGCATGCTTTTGAAGGGATACTATGAAAGCCTGAAGAAAATTGTTGCAGTAACTCTTGCATTTTTTTACTGGCATTTGCTGCCAAGCTGTTACCAAAGAGTGAGTATTAAATTCCTGAGATATTTCTTTGTTAGATATATCAGGCAGGCACAGGGCTTGTGCAGACTCAGGGTCTTTTTTTATTGCTCTTTATCTGCCCGCATGCAAAAAGTGGCTGCCGACATTCAGACCATCAGCCTGAGACAGCTGCCCTATCTGGTAGATAAGGACAGAATTTGAGATGCTGCTTCTCTTGCCTTTGTTTCAATGCAATTACAAGCTAATTTAGTTCAGGGCTATAAATGTTCACATGAATTGTCTTAAGTTCCTCCACTCAAATAATCATAGTTAGGAATGAACTGTGTGCAGTCTAGATTAGAAAGTGGCAGTGGAAATGGCTTTTGTGGAAGTCACTTCTTAGTTCTGCCAGTTGCCAGGGAAGATGGTTTAGTACTGTTAGTCATGTACTTGGCCCATGAAGTTTTCCCTAATACCAAAAATGCAAAACTTGTACAAGTATACATAGTGGTTTTAGTCTGCATGGTATTGCTTGCCAGTAATTTATATATGTCACATGAGACGTGAGGAAGGCACTGTCATGCTTTTTTTTTTTTTCTTTTAGCTCCTGTTTTCTGTGTATTACAAGGTACATATTTAGCATATATACGTATGACGTACGCATATATTGCATGTGACATTCCTATCAGTAGGATGCTGCTGAGTTTCAGAAACCCTTTGAAGGATGTAACTTCTGCTGAGTATTTTACCTTACTTGCTTGTTACTTGAGGCAGTATTAGGACACTTCAGCAAAAAAAAATTCTCAGTTTCATGCAGAAATAAAAACTTACTGGTGTGAATTCGTGAATTAATTTGTTATTTGAGGCACAATAGGTTGCAACCCACCAGAAAGTCTGTAGTTATATGCAGAATTTTTAAAATGGCAGATGTGTAAATGTTCATCTTGTTGTTAGATTGAATGCAGTAGCTACACTCTGTACAGGAACAGTAATGAAAGGATTAATTTCTTTGACTTAAATTGCTGATTTGTTTGCCTCTTGAAAATCATTCACACAAACACGTGGTGGATGTTAAACTGCTAAGCTTTAAAAGTCAGTGGACATTTTTGTTGTCACCCTGCATTGTGGTAGGTGGTTGCAGCATTCTTTACATAAACATTTGGCAGTCATGTCTGTATTTTTGATCATGTGATACATCTATATTCCTTTACATAATATGTATTTGTTATGAGACCCTTAACAGCATTTTAGACAAACATCTCCTATTGGAGAAACTTAATCACCTAGATTTTCAATGCAGTGTGCTTAAACATACCAATATGTCTGGGTGCAGTTCCAGTTTTACACCATTGTTTCTGATGGTAATGTTTCTATGGTACATAAACATATATTTATTTCACAAATAATTTGATGTACATAAGAAAAATCCTTTGGTGTTACCAATTTGTGAAGAAGGTCAGACAGGTTGAATGACTTGTGTTTACAGAATGTGTTAAGTGCCTTGCTTTTGAATATTTCATAAACACCATAGTAGTGCAAAGGTGTTTTTCAATATATTACTTATTTCAGAAATATTTTATATTGGTGATTTCATATTAGCCCATAGAAATAGTCTATTTATACATTTGTCATCAGCTGGAATTAAGGTCATTTAAAAAATTGAGTGCTCACACAGAACACAGGTGTTACAGAGACTTAATTCTTCATACTTGTTAGTGTGTTCCTTCCCTTATATCTTTTCCTTTCTTAAAACAAATCCCTCTAGAAACATTAAACATTTATATATTAATGTTGGTTTTAATTTTCTCATATGATGTCCTGAAATACAAAAGGTTCAGCATTAAGGTCTAAGCTGTGTTGTTAATTCATGTTGATGCATCTGTCAGCTGTAGATATTTGTATATATGGAAATTTGTTTCTCTTCTCAAACAGGTGTGAGTATTGAGGAGGTTATGCTCAAGGATCTCAAGGAGATTTCTGATGGAGAAATCAAAGTAGCAATTAGCACTGTGTACATGACACTGGAGGTAAGAGGAAACTTAAAACAACATGTTAAACAGCATATGGAGATGCTTTTTTAAAAAAGATTGTGAACAAGTTATTTTCTTAATATTTTTTCAATATGAACACAATTTTCAGTGATTTATTTAACTTCAAGAGAAGTAGTAGCTATTTTTTGTCTGACTTAGATTATTATGATGTTATGATTATTCCGTCTCATTAGATTGTACTGTACCCATGGTGTGTTAAAAACAATGGCATAAACAAATTGCAGCCTGTGGGTGAATTGAAGGTGTGAGCTTTCTGTTGTACTTCAGTCGGTAGTTACTAACTAGGCTTTGTCCTACCTTTCACTTGAAGTATGGCATAAAATTTATAAAGCCATCTCACAGCTTTTTGAAGGGAGGGGAGATTCTTTCATGCCTTCTAGAAATCTGTTTGAAACCGTGTAATGAAGTAAGTCCATTTCTACATTGCCTAAATTAAATGCCTTTTGGTAGAAACAGAAGTACCTCAATGGGGCAGAAGTTAGTAAAATATTGATCTTCTGAATCAAAACTATAGGTTTGTCTTTGTGAGCATCCCTTAGACAGCCTGGTGGTGACTGCTTGGATATTCTTTCTTAAATGGTCCCAAACATTTTGTAAATGCTTAGTGAAAACTCTTGTGTAGAATGTTTTGAATCATTATCTCAAGACAATTCGTGTTACAGATGTCTGTAGCTATCTGCCTTGATCTGAAGGAGACATACGTGTTGCTGGCTATTGTGTAAAAATATTATTTAAAAAATATGACTGCTTAGATTACTGACCAAGTAGGACATGATACTATTGTTTCTGGTTGAAGTTTCTGTACTGACATAATGATTCATAATGAAACCTAAGTAGACTGAAGAAAATCTCAATAACAAAGACATCTTTATGTAGGATATATTTGTCATTTTCAGTCTCTTCATTTGCCTGAAAGTCATCCATAAAAAAGCATTTAAAATGCAGAAGAAATTGTCATCTATTTTTGCACTAAATCAAAAGGTTTTTTATCCCTCAAATGCTACTAAAAAAAAAATTTAAAAAAAATCTTTTGAATAGATTTTCCCTTATATGTCCTAAGAGATTTCGTACAGTATGTGTCTTGTGATGCATTTTACAAAAAAAAAAAAAAAAAAGGTGCTTCTGTGGTTGAAGAAGTTTATGCCTCTGTGGTTGAAGAATCCAGCTAATAATTACCCCTAGATTTCTGCTTGCATACTAAAATACACGAAGCAAATTGGGTAGCAAAGCTTCAAGAAATTAGGTAGAATCTATTAGTTTTCAGGTAGTTTTTGCAATATTAAGTAGTCTTTACCACCAAACCTTTACTGCTTTATGAGCCATACCTTCATCCTGAAAACTACACTGAGGTTGGGAGGAAAGGGGATGGGGAAAGAGTATTGTAAGATAAATCCCCAAAAGAGAAAATGAGATTGAAAAGAGTCCTTAATAAAATCTTCTTCTTTTGTTTTAAATCTTTCTCTTTTACTCTTATCAGTTTCAATTAATGGTGGACAGAGCTAGGAGCTAATTAGGAGCTAGCTTTAGCATTACAATTCCTTTTTGTTTATTTTCCATTTAATCATGTTTAATAACTATGTAGAATGCAGACCTTTCACTCCAGAGATCTAAGCTCCAGGTAAATGTGTCTGACCTCATCTTGGCTATTGTATATGCTCAAATTAATTGTAGCTTGGAACTTGTTTTTCTTTTGGCTGAAACTCACAATTTGGCTTTGTCAACAGTAGGCGTTCCTAGTCCTCAAAGCAGCGAAATTTTCAATCTGTTTTCAGTGACAGTGTAACTTGTGATGCTGATTTACCTTGGCCAGGGAATGTTACAATCTAGTAGTCAAGTAGTAAACGTTTTATAATTGTTTTTCTTACATAGCTAGTGGTCATTGTGGAGGGCAGAGGAGATTCAGTTGCATGTAAAAACAAACTGGTCAGATTTTACTGATGTTAGATAATTTTTAGTCTTAGTCTGCTAAGTAATTTTATTACTAGTATTTTTGATGTGATTTCTTTCTGGAAGTTGCAGATACCTTCCTCTGCTTGTTGCTGTCAGTTGTTCTGCTGTGAATAGTTTGTGTCAGAAAGGGCTAACTTTTTAGGGGTGTAACTGTTTTTTTTTTTTACTAGGTAGAATGTTTGCAAAGTTATTGGGATGGAGATGGGTTTTGCATTTGCTGCATTACTGCTCTTTGCTCAAACATTTTCTGAATGCCCTCATTTTTGGTGCTTGACCAGCAAAAGATGTTTTTTACTCCCTGTTATTAGCACCAGAGATCACATGTAGTTACTTTACCCAGTATCAGAAGCACAATACATACAAGGAAATTAATGACAAAACTGTCCAGACCTCCCTGTCTATTCAGTTTAGAATTCTGTTACTAACTCAGAATACACAAACTTTAATGAATTCATTATTTTCTCAGCAGTAATAATGGTAATTTGTTATTCATCCTCAAAGTTCTCCGCAGACGTTACCTGATTAAATATTAAGGGAACATGAAGAGCAGGCTTGGCAACAAGTGTTGAATCTCTAGTGTGTTTGTGGTTTTGCTTCCTCAGAAGTATATCACAAGGTCACTTTTATTTTTTCATTATCAACAAATATGCAAAAAAAGCACTTCGATTAACGTGCTTTCTATAGGGCAGTCATTTTGTGTGGATGTGTTTAGGTTTTCTAGGAGTCCATGAGCACCTTTGCATTTATTGAGATAACCACTTTTGGATCTGCTCTTCCAGGATTTAGGTGGCATTAAAGCTGGAAATTGAAGTCAGATGTGTGTCTCCGGTGACTGGCTGTCAGGAGTATACGTTGCTTGGATTTCACATGCATTACCACTCTCTTTTTCAACAGAACGACAAAATAAAAGTGACACTGCCCAGATCACATTTATTTTTGTTGCCTTTGCCGGAAAGTTTCGCCAAGTCATAATAATGATTACTCATAGGATATTGTAGCAAAATTCAGTGTATGTATTACAGTTAATTTCTGTTACATTATGTTATACCCTGAGAGTATGTTTTGCTGCTTCTCTGCTGGAATTCTCTTGGAAATGAGAAATATCTTCTCAATGTGACTTTCTGGGAAAGTAATTTTTTTCCTGAGAAAAGAATACTTATGTCATAAACTGAACTCAGTTCTCTGCTTTTTTAAGTGTAGTGCACTAGGTGAGCAATTCAGGTTTCAGGAGTGTTCAATTTAGTTGAAATGGCTCATTATAACATGGTTTAATAATATGGTTATTGGACTAAGTCTTTTATCTCTGATAAAAAATTTATTCTGACTCCTCACAGAAATATATTAGGAATATAGAAAATCAATTACATGAAGAAGCAGATCAGTCAGTTGAAAACAAGATCTATGATTGTCTGCTAGTGACTGTGACAGACAAGGGAGTGTGTGTATTCTGAATGCTGACTCTTCTGTTGGGGTTCATGTCTCTGGCCATGGTATCCATAAACTTCATAAAGACAGTTTCCAGGCTGTAGAGGTTGTGTACCGCTTCTGTAGGGGTGATATGCTGCCTCTAAAGGCCTAGAGAACATGCCTCACTGGAGGCTGCTGTCACCAGTGTTGTTTCCTCAAGAAAGTGACCTGCAAGCTCATGCTGCCATGGTAAGCTTGGCTGTCCGTAGGTAGCCTCCACAGTCCAAATGAGTTGAGGATGGTGCCAATAAAATGTTCTGTCTCTTGTAACAACTTCCTCCAACTTCCGCCTCAGAGGAACTTGCAGTGGCTGTCCCAGCACTAGTAACTTAAAAAATGTAGAAATGTTTGGGTGCACAGTTTATCATCTTCTATGAAAAAACAGTCTGAGCTCAGAGATACGGTTTAATTTTGAGGATATTTTGTAGTTCTAGTAAGAAATGCTACTCTTTTACTAATTTGAGCAATTTTATTTCTGCATTGTGAAAAGTGATGGTTTTGGTACTTCTGTAGAGCAAATCAAGAACCTCTGTCTTAGCTGAAGCATGCCAAACAAGTGCTAGGTAGAGCATTGCACCCAAATAAGTGAGATTACAATGTGTGTCTTTGAAGATTTGAACTTTTGTTGTCTGTCTGTAATGATTATGTATATATGTTGTGTATTTGGGAACTTTTTTCTCGCAATATTAATATAAACGTATTTTAAATGGCAGATTGGTCCATGAATTTGTTTTTAATGCTAAAAACAAAACAAGAAGCAAACCCCAAGTAAACATGTTAACATTTAATCTTCCAGTAATGGAATTGGAAACAAAATTCTCAGCAACTTAAAATAGCAATGCGGTTCAAAAGTATTTTTCTGATGCCTGTTGTGAGAAGTTAGGGTATGTAAAATAAATGATGTATGGAGCTGTAGGAATGCGACTTTTGCAGACTACCTTATGTCTAAGGAACATTAAACATAGGGTTCTCGTTTAGCAAATAAATAACCATTCATTTCAATGGCTTCATAGTCTGGACTTTTGTGCATATTTTTGCAAAGATGAGAAGAGGCCATTAGGGATTTAATATAAAATAAATCGCCACGGGGTCTTCTTGTAGTCCTAGTCTTTCTGCCCCATGGTGTGTCACTAATGTGCATAAATGGGCTTAAATGAATTTGTTATCTGTATTACATTTGCAGTATGTATATATTTATATATTATTTTTTAATTGTGTTTAAAAATAAAACATTAAATACATCATTTCTGAGAGTTGAAAACATACCATTTGTAAATAAATCAACCTTAATTAAGATCTTAAAATGTCAGTGTGTGATATCTGCCTTAGGAAAATTTATAACGTATATAGTACCCAAAGCTTAAACATACTTCCATTTGCTGTTTAGAAGTATTAGGAGGGTAAAGTTATAATCTCATAGGACTGAGGAATGCAGACACACGTGCACTCGTGTAAGTACCATACTCATGCTTGAACATCAGACTGCCATCTTCTGGAGGACAGTCTCTGTTTAGCTGATGTGTCAGGTCAGCCAAAGTACCCCAGTTGTCATGAGTACAGTCCAGGGTGTGGAGAGATTAGACAAGCAAGCTGAATTCTCTGTAGTGAGTTTTCTCTAAAGATGTGGAAGGTCATATCCCCACTCTCTCTGGTGGAGAGAACCATTTAAGTGGTGGTTTTAAGTGGTTGCCATTGCAGCCAACTGGAGAATAAGCCAGGCCAACCAGAGCAGTGACAATTATTCTTGGCTGCCTCCCAAGATAAGAACCAAAAGACCAGCCACCTCAGGTGTATTTATCCCAATGTACACAGCCTGGAGAATAAACACTAGGAACTGGATCGTGACACCCAGTCGGAAAGTTAGGTTATCAGAGGAGTTACTGAAACATGATAGGACAACTCACATGACTGGAGGATTATGATGGATGGCTATAGGTTGTTTTGTAAAGAGAGTCAGGGAAGAAGAGGAGGGGGAGAAAAAGAGAGTCAGGGAAGAAGAGGAGGGGGAGAAAATTCTCCTTAACTTTAAGTTAAGGAGAACTTCAAATGTATAAAAGTCAACTATAGTGAGTATGGAAACCCTATCAAATGCCTCTGGGTCAAGACTGGAAGTGATATCTCCGAGGGGGATCTTAGGTTAGGCATCTGCTACTGGCCTCCAAACCAAGACGTCAGTACTAAGGCAGAGGTTTTAGATTTTAGAAGAATAACCTGCTCAGAGCTCCATTGGAGGGGAAGCTTCCATGGAGAACAAAGGAGATAGCAGGTGGTGGGAGTTTTTTAAGATTGCTCTTATGAAAGCACAAAACCAGTTCATCCTCTTCAAATGGAAGGGAAGTAGGTGGAGCAAGAGACCCTCTTGGTTTAACTGTGAGCTTCTGAGTCTGTTCAAAAGAGAAGCACACCAGAGATGGAAAAGGAATTCAAAATCTGTTGAGAACCACAAGAACATTGCCAGGGCATGAGATGCAGTTAGAAAGGCAAAAATTCAGCTTGAGCTGGAATTGGCACGAAATGTCAGAAACTACAAGAAAGGTTTCTTTGAGTACATAGACAACAAGCAGAAGCAGAAGGAAACTACTGAACCACTGTTAAATGGGAGAGGTGAATTAGTCACCAACAATACTGAAAAGTCAGAAGTTCTCAACACTTCCTTCACCTCTGTTGTCACCAGCACAGTTGGGCCCCAGACCTTGGAAGCAAAAATCCATGTTGATGCAAACACAGACCCACTGTCAGTGAAGGAAAAGTTGCTTTGTGGGCTGTTACAGGAACCTGACCCCTGCAAATCAATAGACCTGACAATATCTGCACAAGAGTGTTGTAGAGCTGACTGGGATCATTGTGAGGCCGCTCTCCATAATCATTGAGAAGTTGTGGAGATCAGGAGACATATCAGAGGACTGGAAGAAGGCTAATGTCACCCTCTGTCTACAAGAAGGAGTTAAAGGAGGATCCAGGAAATTATAGGCCCTGGAAAAGTTATGAAACAAATCCTCTTGGGAGGATTCGTTGCAAGTCAGACAAATCAGGTGGTTTGGAAAAGCCATCATGGATTCACCAACAGAAAATTGTGCTTGACAAACCTGATTGCCCTCTACAGCAAAGTCACCTGCTTGGTTGGTGTGGAGCAAGCCATGGACATTGTCTACCTTGTTTCTCCAAGGCTTTCTCTGTGGTTTCAGCCTCCTGGTGAAGCTGTTATGTTACGATCTGGCCAAGTTGTCCATGTGGTGGGTGAGGAACTGACCCACAGGTAGCACCCAGAGTGGGGTGAATGGCTCCTTTTCCAACCTGGCACAACTGGAATTCCTCCAGAGATTAGTGTTAAGCACAACACTGTTTCATGTCTTCATAAGTGGTCATCCAGAACAGATATGATCACTCAGGGATCAAGTGAACACTTTGGAAGGGAGAGCCACCCTGCAGGAAAACCTGTACAGGCTGGAAGAGTGGGCAAATAGGAACATTATGAAGTTCAACAAGGACAAATGTAAGGTCTTATGCCTGGGAAAACCAGGAGCACAGCACAGGCTGAGAGCACAAGGCTGGGGAGCAGCTTCATGGAAAGGGACATGGGAGTTCCAGTGAGCAGCAAGATCAATATGAGTGAGCAGTGTGTGGCTGCAGCAAAGAAACCCAGTGAGATCCTGGGCTGCCTCAACAAGGGCACCACCAGCAGAGATTATCCCATTTTTGGCAGCAATTGTCAGGTCACACCTGGAATGCTGTTGAAATGTTGGTCCCCATTATACAAAAAAGGTATGGACAGGCTGGAGAGGGTGGGGAGAAGAACCACAGAGATGGCCAAAGGACTAGGAAGCCTGACATGTAAGAAAAGAAGGCTTAGGTGAGAGAACACCAGGTTCTGGTATTTAAAGAGTGTGTGTAAAGAAGATAGAGACTGCTTTTACAAGGAGTCACATGGGAAAAATGAAGGATAATGGATACAAGTTATTCCTGGGGAGATTCTGATTAGACATGGCAGCAAAAATTTTCACAATGAGAACAATCAGTTATTGGAATAAGCTCCCCGGAAAGGTGGTGTATTCCCCAACGTGGAGTGCTTTAAGATTCATCTGGCCAGGGTGCTGGACCATCTAGCATGCTTTTGTCAAAGCATGCTTTTGTCAAAAAAGTTTGGACCAGATCATCCTTGAGATCTCTTCTAAGCTGCTATTCTATGATTCAATGAAGTGCTTCCTAATTAACTTTGTGAAATCAAATGGCAGCAAAAATGATATTGATTACAGAGATTACAGGATTGCTTATAGTTTTCATATCAAGACCAGATTCCTTTCAGAAGATGATGTGAGGGTGAGACAAACTAAAGTTCCCCCGCTCAGTGAGATGCTTCTGCATGAAGTCATGTAGCATGTCAGGCAAGATGTTCATTATGGTCTCTTGAGATCTGAGAAAAAGTAAGCTTGTAAAACTGGCCTGGACCATTATATTTACCAATCTTCCCAACTCAGTGTGTACTCATTTATTCAACTGTTGTGTTTGCAAGGTGTATTTGATTATTTTATTCTATAGTACTGTCATAACTGATAGTAAGCCAGAAGCATCAGAGATCTTTGTACTTGTAGTATCACTTAAAAATTCACAGGGTAAACAGTGGTATGAGGTGCACAGTGATATATTTTTAGGATTTCAGTTTATTTTGGTATCTGAAGAAATTGGATAGATGTTATTGGTTATAATTAGTGTGACATCTGGTCTAATTTGGCCCAAGTTGTCATTTATAATTTTGCCTTTAGTGGTTTAGTTCAATCTTGGTTCAAAAGTTAATAAACAAAATAAAATAACTATGAGAATTATTAAAGGAATGAGCATAAGCAGTCTACTGACATTGCAGTAAAAATATTTTTAAATATTTAAGTAAAAAGTACATTGTTCAAAAAGATAAACTATATTTTCTTTTGTATCATTTATGAAATGTGTTTAAATAAATTAAGATCGTTTATGAAATAGAGCTGTAAAATATGCAGTGTCTTTCAGCTAAGTAAAATGCTATAATCTACAGTATCATTATTGGCCTGTGTTTCTGACTTCTACAAAGCTGACTAATTTATCATTTGTATACTCTTCTAGTTCTTGTCAGTAGCACTCAGCTTAGCTGCTTATGGGGCATAGACATTGACAGCGGGAGGTGCTGTTTTGAGAAACGTTCAGCATAAAGAGTTGTGTCTATGAAATATAATGCACTTTCAAAAAATTTCAGTGTAAAACCTAATGTGAACATTTAACATTTTAAGATCTGGCTGTAATGCTTAAGAAAATCAGAAATGATAGTAGTTAGGGATGACAATATGAATATTACAGAAATTTTATTTTCTGCTATTTAGTTTTTGTTGTTTTCTTTGCTATTTTGTGGGAAACAAATTCATTAGAACATTGAACTGTTGATCCAACAGTACAGTATAATTTTAGCATTAAGTAAAAAGACATTTTGTATTTGCTCGTGTTAGTGCTACAGTACTGCAGAAGCCAGCAATTCTGTCAATAGGAAGTGAAGAGAGATACAGGGTTTTTCTAAACAAATATTCTCCTTGGTGACTACTTTCATGTTTTTAATTTAAAAATCCCTCCACTTTTAAAATCATGTAATGTTTATTTAGAATAGTGATATTTTGGTGCAGGAAACTGATGATGTATGTCTGATATGTCTTGAGATACTACTTTTGTTCCATCTCTTTGGCAAAGCATGTCCTAAAACATCTTCTGGACTCTAATATAAATGAGTGCTTAACACTTGTAAGCATTACAGTAGCTTATGTTTTTATGGTATATGCACCATTGAATTTTATACCTTCTACTACATACCAGAAGCTGAGTCTTGAAACTACTGGATATTTTCAGATGTAGGAAGGTTTTGAAATTTTTAATTAGGCAGATTAAGTGCTCTGAAAGATTTTTACAATGCACATATGTTCTCTATTTAGTTGATGACTGGGAAGATCCTTTTTTGACTCTGTGTAAATGGGTAACTCTCAGGACTTGAAGTCAAGTGTTTTGTCTGACCAGAAAATTCAGGCTTTATTTAATTTTATATCCATTCTAATATATTTTATTTAAAATACAGGGATTTTAAAAAATTGCAAAATTATTCAAGTTGAAAGCCTTCAGCCCTTATTTGAGTTTTCAAATTCAGATAAGCTAAGAACAGTAATTCTACCAAAGACTGCAATTTTCTTTCTCGCTTTCTAGGAGACAGATAACATTTTCTCAGAAAGGCGACCAGTTCTGTATTCATAGCTTCTGTGTCTCTCTGATAAAATATGGTTTTCATCATAAAGCTGCTGCATGAATGGTATTCACCAAAAAATACAATTTCTTCTGCAACTCCATAGCTAAATTGCTTTGGTAAATTTTATTTGCATATTTAAATGAATACATATTCAGTCTAACCTGCAGGCTCTTTGAGACAGAAAAACCAACATTCAGAGCTCCTGTGTATATTGTGAGTACTGCAACATCTTACTTTTTTACCATTTCTTTCTTTTTCTCTATAGACTTGATAAAGTATAAAATGAAAATTCTTTCAAGGTAATTTTGCATTGCTTTGATGATGAAGACCTATATTATTTTCTCCATAAGAAATTCTGTGCATAAATATATCGATTTTAGTCCTGAAATTGCTGCATTTCTGAAATGATTACAATATCTTTAGCCAAAGTTGCCAAGTACAGATTGAATTTATTAATTACTAAAAGAAAAAAAGGAGTAGAAAGTGTTAAAGGTTTGTATTTCTCGCTTTCCTGATGGCTTATTTTTTTAAATTACTTTGTCAGAAGAATAAATCTCAGGGTTTAGATTTTCATAACTTTCTCTTTATTTGTGATTTGAGGTTAATAGCAAAATCATCCTTTGTCTGAAAACTTAGGTATGGAGAGATTTTCATTTCTCATGTTAGCATAATTTTTGTGATTTGATACAAAGCAAGACACGTTTCATTACTGTTTGGAAAAAGAAAAAAAAGGCAGAATAGGTTACTTTCTGAACTTGTGATCGTGTAGCTCTCAATGTGTCATAATTTCTTACGCCTGTTGTGTGTTTCTCTTCCAGAATTCTTACAATCCCCTTTACTTCTAAACAGAATATAAACACAGCACTTAGGCTGGTGAGGAAAAACCTGTTGAAGCCACAAAGTTTATGCCAGAGCAAAACATATGCAGCTGCTTATTTTTTCTTCCCTAAATAAGAAAAATCGTAGTTTTTGCATTACAGCGATGGGGAATTGAGGCATGTATACAACCCTTTCACAGTTTAGGAAAATTGAAGTCTCTCATTTCTGTGAGCAGGAATTAAAATATCTGAATGTGGGCTGCTTGGTTCTGTGGCTTGGGTAAAATAGGATTAGAGAGCTGGTAGTAAAATGAAACTGACAACCTGAAAAATTATCTTATCTTCATTGCCAGCTGATTTTTTTTCCTCCTTTGCATGAACAACTGAAGCCCTTTGAAAAAAATCTCTCCTTCCCTGGATGCTGCCTCTACCAACAAATTGTATCAGTTGGTATCTACAGGTTCTCTGCACTTTGTGCAGGAGGCCAAATCTCACTGCTAGGTATATTATAACTTGGCTGCGCTTCATCCTTCCCCTCTTGCTGCTGTTGTTGCCTTAGTCACTTTTTCTGAGAAATTTCATAGAACTTGATTCTCTCTCCATCCTTTCTGAGGGCGGGGAAGACCTAGACTTACAGAAGAAGAAAAGTAAGAGTAAACAAGGTCCACAAGGAATCATCTTCAGTCCATTCTTCTGTATTTTCCCCACTGCAAGATTGCTAGAGGGGTATGGTCAGCAATTTATACCTGGATTCCACATGCAGAACTTGATCGTTTTTTAAAATTCATGGATACCAGACCTCTGTGTATGCTTGTTTCATTCTCAGTGTTTGTCACAGTCTAGTAAGGAGAAAAGTTGGAATAGATTCATTTTGTACCTCGAATGGGAGCTGTTAGGTCATCTCTTCAGTTGGTAGAACACCATGGACTTAGACTAGCTGTGGATTGTTTCATCAGAAGAAGGATTTGAGGTTGAGTTTGAATAAATGTCAACTCTTCAACCGAGTACTTCTGTGACTGTGTTTTAGAACCAAAAATCTTGACTGAACACTGGTCTAAATGTATTTTTTTGTCCTATTTCATCATATATTGAATCACATTCTTCTGAAAAGATACTGTTTTGGTCTAAAACATTTGTCACCTTAGCTTTTCTTGTTTAGACAATGTTAGCTGGGTTGCTTCTGAGCATTTGCTGTTAAACAAGACTTTCTAAATAAAGAGTCTGGAGATAATTCAGAAATAAAAGAGTGATTTTCCTTTCACATCTCTCAGTTGAGTATTTGCCATATGGGTTGCTCAGCATTACACTCTCAGCAGGTCTAATTTATGGTAAACACACAGTGAGTGAACAGGAAAAAAAAGGCAATGAAAATATTAATATTCTCCCTTCACTCATTTTTTTTTTTTAACCGAAATCAGCTTATTCAGGTTCAGCCCATATAGTTGTGGCACTTGGTTGAGTATGTATGTATTTCCCACTCTGCTGGGAGTTTGTGAAGACTGAAGTGCTGCACTTTTCTTGCCGTCAGACTGATTTGCTGGAGCTTGTGTGGCAGTGTGTAAATTACACCTTCTTCACTCTGATCTGGCATGCTGCAAGCTGCCCCAGGGCTGTGTTTTCCTCATGAAGGGCAGTTGGTGGAAAACATCACATTTCTTGCTGCGGTATGGGGTGCTTTAGCTTTTCCCTGGGCCTCCGCAAGAGGATCACCAACTAAATGAATGCGTTCGTCTTCTGGGCTACTGCTAGGATTTGTATCAGGCACAGAAGGAGGTATAAAATAAATGAAAAATAAATAATGGTATGGATTTTTCTCAAAACTCATGGCTGTGGAAATCCACAGCATCAATACTTTGAAACCCCCCCCATCTCCAAAGAGCTCCTGAGGCTTTCTCGTACTGTTGTGCACGTGCTTTCTTTCTCTCTGTGGGTTGCCTTCTTCTCTAGGGATTTTGCTGGTGTTACTGTCCTTCAAGGACTCTTTAGAACTTGGTCAACCCTGGTACTTGCATGTATCAGCAGCCCAAGTGAGCACTGTTAAATCAGTGCTTCCAGCTGATAAAGTTTTTTTCCACATGTGGGTCTGCATTGCTATATCGTAAATACCCTAAAATACCTGTTTTACAGTTAAGAGCAGGCATATCTGAACAAAACAAACTCCATAACATAAACAGGTGAATTGTTCTGAATAATAGAAATATGCAATTCATATTGTTATTCAAACAGGAAATAGCTACAAAAGAAAATGCTTTAAAAAAAGTAGTGGTTTGCATCCTACCCTCTGTCTTATGTTACACTTTGTACATTAGTTCTTGGTAATGCATATACTTTCCTCTCTCTACCTGGATACTGTCTGGTCCAGCCAGAAGCCTGCACATTACCCTTCCAGATACGGATTCAGTGAGAAGGACATGAGGTTTCTGATGGGTGAGAGGCTGGACATGACCCAGTCATGAGCACTTGCAGCCCAGAGAGCCAAAGCTGTACTGGGCTGCATCCAAAGCAGGGTGGGCACCAAGGCCAGGGAGGAGATTCTGTCCCTCTGCTCTGCTCTGCTGAGACCTCACCTGCAGTGCTGCATCCAGCTCTGGGGTCCCAGCACAGGAGGGACATGGATCTGTTGAAGAGAGTCCAGAGGAGGTCACCAAGATGATCAGAGGGATGGAGCACCTCTCCTATGAGGAAAGGCTGACAGAACTGTGATTGTTTAACCTGTAGAAGAGAAGGTTTTGGGGTGACCCAGTTGCAGCCTTCCGGTGCCTGAAGGGGAGACTACAAGAAGGATGGAGAGAGTTTGAACAAAGAGCAATGGCTTCAAGCTAAAACAGAGCAGGTTTAGATTAGATATTATGAAGAAATTCTTCGTTGTGAGGGTGGTGAGGCAGTGGAACAAGTTGCCCAGAGAAGTCTTGGATGCCCCCATCCCTGAAAGTGTTCAAGACCAGGTTGGACTGGTTTTCATTGGATCCTGCTAAATGTTTGTCTTAGCATGGTCACAACAGGTTGCAAGTGTGATCCAGGTTGCATATTTAGCTTGTGTATTAGTATGTGCAGTTATGTTTGATTTCCCCTTGTTCAGTCTGATGGATAGGGGTTAATTGGAATGACCAGGTATGTTTTTCGGTTTGTTATTGGATATTTTGTACTGCTCTAGTGTGCTGAGTCTTGTTGGTATTCTACACAAACTAATCTGTAAATACTTGTAGCTGAATAAATAGAAGATATTTGTTGTTTTATCATCTATTATGAATTTTTCCTTCATCTATATCATTAGCTTAATTGTTTACAGTGTTCCAGTCAGTTACACTTACACAGATCCTTTGAGGTAATGGAATTTTGTTTTGTAGTATAAACCAATATTTACTCAGAAGCCAAGCCTCAGCCTCTCTAACAGAGGACTTTGGGTATTAGCAGTGTAACTGTAAAACTCAGAGTAAGATTTCCCAGATGCCCAGGTGAATAGAACCCTGAAAGTAGCCACTTCACTAATTCCTAGTTATGCATTTAAATTTCTACAAGTAACAGTCAGCTGAAGTCAGGAGCCACTGGTGACTATTTAGAACTCTGGATTTTATGCCTTAATCCATTTTAGAAAAATGTTCATTTACAGTTTCTTCTATCAACTGGAAGTAGTTGGGAGGTTAAAGTAAATTAGGTGATGAGAGTGATGAGTCATGCTTTGTGTACTGTACACTCAGTCATCATGAACTCACATTCTGAACACATTTACCGTTACATGGAATTTGGCTGTATTTTTTATCCACATAAAAGACTAAGAAGACGACCATACTTTCAGATGGCCTTCTGCACCATCAGTGATGTGCCTGTGCTTGATGTCACTATCCGTCACAAAATGTTAGAGTAATGTTATCTGTTAACATAAAAACAAAGTTTGACTGCACAGAAGCAGTTGGAAATGAATAACCACATGCTTATATCTTGTAGGAGCACACTGTTTGGCATATACTGCTAGAAGTTCTTCATATTTAGGAGTTCTTTTAAGTGAGATACTTATGTTGTGTCTCAGCTGGTGTGTATGACAGAATATTCATTTCTCAGTGGTAACACAGAATTTTATTTTGTAAAATGTTTTTATATATATTTAATGGATTGAAACACTTTGAAGAAAACATACATTTCTGTTCTTAATCTAATTCCAAGGGGTTTTATGGTTCGATTCCAGACTCTTCTCATGTTTTATGTATAGGTAAATCAGAAGGTTATGTCTGGCCCAAGCTAGCAGGGAGCAGAAACAGTCCTTTTCTGTGACATCCAGGAAGATGATCAGTTGAGCACTGATGAATAGATCTTTACTGGGTGGATACTGCAGATGATTTGGAAGGGGTTATCTCCAGTTTGGAAAGAGGGTCATGCAAACAACAGTGTGTGCTGAAATTTATTTTTTTATAGTTGTAGGTTGCAAGGGAGGGGTATATGAACCTCAAGATGCACTAGGTTTTCATGCCTGCAATTCCATTATACTTCAAAATTTTCAAGTGCAGTTATTATTTTGTAGTCCTGTTTGCATAGAATCAAGCAAGGTTTCTGCAGTAGAAGTTGGTGATAGAAGCAATTGACAGAAAGGAGCTTTCAGGGATTTGGTGTTTGGTCAGAAAGGACGTTCCAAGAGTTAAAGAAGAGGTATGAAGTTATTGCAGAAGAGGGGAGTGAGCTGCTGTGGTACAGAACATGAATGCACAAAACAGTGTAAGTGTGATACAAACCAACTTGAAGCTTCTACCAACTTGTGGCCTTCAAGATTATGGTATAGTATATTCCTTAGAGATGGGGCTGCTGATCTGTGGCACTGCATGCCATATAAAAATGTGCCATCCATTTATGTCTCTGTGTGTATATATATACATATGCACCAGATACATGTGAGACATATGAGCTGTCTACCTGCCATGCAATATGGAAGTTTTGCTACATGGAAGATTAATTATGTTTACTCTCTTTTATCTTTATTACCCATTTTCTTTATTCTCACGCAGTGTGCATAATTCTGTCTGTGAGAGCGCATCTAGATTTCTGACTTATATATTGCGAAATAAACTTCTAACTTCCTGTATTTCAGAATTGTTCTGAGAAAGCACCCTGCCAAATTTCTTGTCCCAAAGAAATGGAGAAAGGCCAGAATCTCTGCTGATATAATAGATACCAACCAGGAGTACATTTCTCTTTTACGTTTGACCATACACAGCAGTAAAACTGATTCAGTTACTCTCAGTAGTAAAACTTCTTCCAGAACAGCTTATTCTGTGTATGATTTGGCTTAAGCTTTGCAATTGACAGTGCAGATTTCAGAGATGAAAGAAGTATTCACGGTGAAAGTCAACAGAAACAAGGGGGTTTTCAGATGCAGAGGTGCTGAACATATTCTAGAGGTGAGATACAGTCCCGTTTCCATTGAGGGAAAGTATAAATGTAAGCAATCAGTGGGAGTGCTTTTATAACAGAGACAGCCTGAGACAGCATCTTGGATGATACCTACAGTAAAATACTTCAGGTTTTGGGACCAAGCAGAATGAAGATCCAGATGTGGAAATAACTGCATAATTCCACACATTATGAAGTGCACACAGAGACAGAAGATGTTTCATATTAGGAGTTAGTTGATAGTGCTTTGTAATTACAGACAGTAGAAGTGAAGCTCTTCATAGAAGCCTAAGTGATTTAGTTACAGTGGGAAAATGCTGATTTTAACAGAAAATAACTTATTTTGGGTCAGAAAATGGAAGCAGTTTTCCTGAAGAAAAAAATTGCCTTAGCTTCCCACTGTCTGTGTACTACTGATTTTCTTGGTAGTTTTAAAGATATCCCACTGGTAAAGCTTTAAAAAAGAGGATCTCTTGACCTCATGAAAAAGTTAGTTGTTTGGAATGTTGAATGCAATTATATTGACATATGGTGATAATGTGATAAAGCATAAGGGTTAAAGGTTGAAGGAACCATGGCTTGGCAATTAGCAATGTAAATGAAACATTCATTATCCAGCATGCTGAGAAGTTGATGAACTGTACAATAAATCTGAGCCCAAGTCACTACTGAGATAACTCATTTCAGACATAACGGTATTTATTAGGATTCTAGACATTGTTTTGCATTCTCTGGTGAAATTATCTTGCTCTAGAAACATTTTCTCCATTAATGTATATGAAGTAAATCAATACTAACAGTTCTTCAAATAATAGGGAATAAAAAATGTAGGAGCATGAAAGACATCGAAATTAATTCTATCTCAAAAGATGCGTGATTAGATAGATTGGTGTCTCTTCACTGCATTGGTATTGGTATTTCTCCAAAGTAAATTGTCTCCTTACCTGAACTCATTTTAAGCCATTTTTTCTCATCTTCTGAGATACAGTTGAAATCAGAATCTGACCTAGTAAGCTGACAGACAGTTATTTAATGTTGTAAATTCCATGGATACATAAAGGAGAGCATTTTTTTTTGAGAGAACATGGGATGTAGCCTTGTTTGAGAGATGAATGCAAAAAACATTTACTCAGCATTTTTAAGTTCTATGAAAATGAGGATTGAGTGTTATCAGGCATTATTACAGTTATCTGTCTTTGTTTCCCTCTTAAAATAATGCTTAGTACCAATAAAATTAAATAGCTAAATTTATTCAGCTGATGAAAGCAGAAGTAGATTACGTCCCATTCATTAGACAGTTCTATGAACACCTTAGGAGTAGTTTCTAATAATTCAATAAATAGTGCCTAATTTGATCAGTAGAAAAAACTGAGGAGGATTTAGCAGAAACCAAGACACAGAAATATGTGCTAGCATTCTTGTCAGTGAGACAACAGAATTTTGCGTTCAGGGGACTGGTGGAAACAGGATATATATTTGGTTTCTGTTAAAAAATGTTGAAGTTGTTTGTTCCTTTTAATGGCTGCCAGTTTATCATGGCCATAGCAAATAATGCATTATGTTTTCTGCTCCAGCTTTGCATCTGTTTGGCATTGTTAGAAATTTTTTGTTACATTTTACTTTGCATATATTTCCCACTGTGGAGTAAACAAATTCTTTACTATTGAGGCAAAGCATTTGAGTAGATATATATGAATGACATACAGACTCTGGGGAAGTATCACATAATATGCAATTTTCATGCTAGTTCTTTGAAATGTTATTCTTATGGATCATTATGAATCTTGACAGATCACATAATGATTTATGAATTGAGCCAAAGAGAAAAGAAATCCATATTCCCTTAATCTTCTCATCTGTGAGTATCTGATGCACATAATTCTTATTTCACTCGGTTTCAGCAAGATATGCAGTATTTGTTCAGTAGTACAAGGAAATACAATGCAGTGTTCAGAAGAATAAGTTAATATTATGTATTCTATACAGAAGAGATAGCATTCCTGTATGTATGTGGTATGATATATTTGGATACTGTTTTGCACAACAGTGAAAGTAAAAGGAACATGCAAGGAAAAGTCTAAAGAGTATTGGCTCCCCCTCCCTTCCCCTCATTTATTGTACAGAAAACTATTCAGAGAGTAAGCTAATGTGGTATACATACTGAAGAGCTGAAAATTGCTTTTTAGTAGTTATCTGTCAGATACTTTATTTCTTCAGCTACTCTTTAAAATTTCTTTAGAATTCAGGATATGTTTGAGATTGTATGGAAAGGATGTAACAGTGGGAAGAATTGAGTACTCCAGGTTCTTCAAAATTACAATTTAAACTAAGAAAGAAAACCCTTCTGACTTCTTGGAGTAATTGAGATGGCTGAGTACTGTATGTTCCAAAAACAGGTTGCAAAATGGTTTCTGTCACAGGCACTACTTAGTTTCTGCTGAGGTTGTGTCAGAGCATGGCTTTACTTTAAAACCAAAATTGTGTGAACTTAACACTTGGTGAAGCACATCATCCAGAATACTTTTTATAAGGACAAATGCACATCCTGTGTTTAGCACAGAGCTCTGCCAGAACTGAGAGTGTAGCTACTAATTTATTACAAATTTATGAAGAAAACACGCATGAAGAAAGTATTTAATAACTCACTAGGTGTATTTATGTGAAGATTCTCTAATTACCTAGCTTTCAATTTCTTTGAATGTCTACATAAGTTTTACTTCTGTGGTTATTGATACGCTTTTCCCTAACAGCGATTCAGTTAGGTGAGTTTGAGGCATTACACTATAAAATATATAATAGGTCTTCCTTTACGTTTTGTTTTTTTTTTACTTTAAAAATTACCACAAATGAGTTAGCATTCTGTTGCTTATCTCTCCTTTTAGAATATTTCATTGTAACATCTCTAATATAAAAAACTTGCTGACTCATATTTTATTTCTGCTATGTGAATAAACAGTGTTCTGAATTACAGTGTTTGTAAAGTCTTAATTTCTTGAATACTTGCTGACTGGCAGTAGTGGATCAACTTGAATTGAAATGCTGAAGCAGTAGTCTGCGTCTGTGTTTATGTACAGATATATTATTTTGAAAAAAATATATATGCATATAGACATTTTCGAGATATGAACTATTCAGTATACATATTAGTTATATACAGTATATATAAAATATTTGGTACATATACAGTAAAAAATACATATACATTGAGGTTTATTTTTAACAAATTTATTTCCACAAGCAGCTCTATCTATAAGCAAAAGTTGAGTTGTCAAAAGTCTGAGTTTACTTTTACTAACTTTCAGGTGTTTTCCTTAATTAATGTGCTTTCAGTTTCTCACTTAGAAAAGCTATAAGAATTTTGAATGAAAGCTTCATGGAGAGTCCTGGTTTTTCACCTCCTATCACACCCTTATTTTAGATTTCTTAAGCTTTCTTTGTCATATTTTTAGCTGCACTTGACATTTCCTTTTGACCAAAGGTGGAAAATTCACTAGTCACTGTGGTGTCATGACAACCCAAGACAAGTGGACTGGAAGACTCTATAATCTTTACTAACTTAGTAATGGGCAGACCATTTGTGATGATATCTCAGAATATGTCTCATTTTTTGCAACGTGCTTGAACAAACCTGGAAAAATCATAGATGAGATAAAGAAAAAATAAGACATTGGGAAGCTTTTGGCATACTAAGATGAAGGCACCTGCAAATACACTGTGCACTTTTCGGACAGGTTAAGACAAGGTTCCTTTTTATGGCATCCAACAAAATTAAATAATGCTGTGATGTAGGGTAAGATCTTGAAGCTCAATCCAAGTAGTTTCTCAGAGTTCCAGAACGAACAGGTAAGTAATATTTCTTCCATGTGTTTCTGTATTTCTCAGTGAAAACCAATCAAAGATATTCAGTGTCATATTCATCATAGGCATGTGGTCATCATATGATCCACATACGTATGGCAAAAATACTATTTTGAATCAGTATTTTTTCCTTGTGTTCTTCTGCACAGACCACTGCAAAGTATCACTGTTAGTTCTTATCAAATAACTCTCCCATCAACAAAATAGGCTCTTTTCAGTATGATGCTAGTGAGTTACGAGTAATCAGTAAGAGTCAGGCTTTATGGGATTCATCTATTTTTTAGCACTGAATCACAAACTATGCTGAGTTGGAAGGCACCCACAAGGATCATCGAGTCCAACTCCTGGCCCTACACAGGACATCCCCAAGAATCACACCATGTTCCTGAGAGCATTGTCAAAACTGTTCTTGAAATCTGTCAGGCTGGTGCTGTGACCACGTCCCTGGGGAGCCTGTTCCAGTGCCCAACCACCCTCTGGGTGAAGAACCTTTTCCTGATATCCAACCTAAACTTTCCAACTGACACAACGTCAGGCCATTCCCTGTCCTGTCACTATGCAGCATAAAGATGAGATCAGTGCCTGCCCCTCCTCTCTCTTTAAGAGGAAGTGTAGACTGCAGTGAGATCTCCCCTCAGTCTCCTCTAGGCTGAACAGACCGAGTGACCTCAGCTCCTCCCCATACGGCTTCCCCTCAAGGCTCTTCATTATCTTCATTGGCCTCCTTTGCATGCTCTCCAATAGCTTCATTTCCTTCTAAGTATTGTGGCACCCAGAGCTGCCCCCAACACTCGAGGTGAGGCTGCCTCAGTGCAGACAATCCCCTCCCTTGCCCAACTGGCCATGCTGTGCCTGATGACCCCCAGGACAGGGTTGGCCCTCCTGGCTGCCAGGGCACTGCTGACGCATGTTCAACTTGTCACTGACCAGCATCCCCAGGTCCCTTTCCATGGCACTGCTTTCCAGCATCTCATTCCCCAGTCTGTCTGTCATCCAGGGTTGCCCATCCCAGGTGCAGAATCCAGCACTTTCCCCTGTTGAACTTCATAAGGTTGGTGTTTGCCCAAACCCCTGATTTGTTGGGGTCTCCCTGCAGGGCCTCCCTGCCCTCGAGGGAGTCAACAGCTCCTCCCAGTTTTGTATCATCTGTGAACTTGCTCAGTGTCCCTTCCAGTCCTGTGTCCAGGTCATTTATGAAGATGTTGAAGAGCACAGGGCCGAGGATGGAGCCCTGTGGAACCCCATCAGGGACAGGTCCCCAGGCTGATGTCACCCCGTTCACTGTAACCCTTTGTGCCTGACCCCTGAGCCAGCTGCTCACCCATCACAGGATGTGTTTGTCCAGGTGTGGGCTGGGCATTTTGTCCAGAAGTATCCTGTGAGAGACAGCATTGAAAGCTTCACTGAAATCCAAAAAGATCACATCAACTGGCTTTCCTTGGTCAGCTGGGTGTGTTACCTTGTCAGAAAAGGAAATCAGGTTTAGTAAGCAGAGCTTTCCTTTCATGAAGCTGTGCTGGCTATGACCAATGGCTGTGTTGTCCTTCAGGTGTTTTTCAATACCCCCAGAATAATTTTCTCCCTAACTTTACTAGTCAGTGAAGTGAGACTGACAGGCCTGTAGTTTCCAGGGTCCTCTTTTCTGATCTTGAAAATCAGCTTCCAGTCAGCTGGGACATGTCTGGGTTCCCAAAACTCATTGGTCAAAAATCATTGAGAGAGGCTTTGCAATGACTATCAGCCAGCTCATTGAGAAGTATTGGATTAATCCCATCAAGACACATAGATTTGTAGGGATCCAGCTGGAGCAGCAGATCCCTCACAATTTCAGGGTCAACTGGGAATTGATCATTCTTGCAGTCGTGGTCCTCCAGCTCAGCACTGAGACCCCCTTGTAAGTCATCCATGTTGAAGACAAAGGCAAAAAATGCATTATTAAACATCTCTGCCTTGTCCATGTCTGTGTTTTTGAGATGACCATAATCATCCTGTAATGGGACGATGTTTTACATTGCCATTAGTATTTGGAAAAACTCCTTTTATTGTCCCCCACAGTTCTGGCCAGCTGATTTGTAAATATCAGTTGTGGGTTTTGCAGTCTCATCTCATTGGTGGTTTTCTGTTAAACCCAGCTCTTCTTTGGTATTGATTTAGAGAAAGAAGGTACTTGTTTTTCAGTTGATCATGTTTAGATTGTGTTTCCTGATTGCTTTTCTCCTATCAGCTGCATGTCCATAGATCTGATCATAACTCTTTTGGTAGACATGAGGGGAGACCTTAGACCATGTGTCTTGGGAGAAAAAAAATTTTATATTAACTTTTTAATACTTCTGGCATGAAAATTAGTGCTAGTAACTCTACTGTGTAGAATGGATGTGAAAAAACAGAGTAAACCAAACAGTAAATCATGGTGTAGTATTGAAATGAATATAATGAGAAGGTGATGCCTCTCCAATGTAAAGCACCATAAATGTCAAGGCATTTGAAGAAAAAAAAAAATAAAGGTTCTTCTATTAGTAAATTTCCTGATGGCTTGATACATTTAAGTACTTATTAGACTACAGAGATTAGCAAGCACAGAGGTAGAATCTGAATCTACAGAGCTGCTGTGGTTGATATTTGCTATAAGCTGATTACCCAGGAGAATACTTGTTGTATGGATGAAGACTGTGTGTTAGTAAATTGGCTACCTAACACTGCTCCCAAATAGAGCACACTTAAGAGCTTGTTTATCCATATCCTGCTTACTGCACAACAGCTCCCCTATTCCTGGATGATCGAAATGTGAATCCTGGCTGAAAATTTTGGTCGTAGCCCTCTTCTGTGGAAAATTGGAGCCATCTGCTGTCTTAAGAGAGTATTGTTTAAGATGAAGTGTGTGATTTTTCTGTCTTGTCCTATATCCTCAAAAATTCTTCAGTATTTGTTGTTGGTAGGGTATTTGCTAACTATATGAAAGCAAGATTATTTAGATCTAGATGTTTCTGGAAAAATCCCATATCCATTAGTACATATACTAAAAGGCATTTATCTAGACTTCAGCATTAACTGTTATTCAGAAATTTATGTTACATAGGCAGCTTGAGAATCAGGAAAGGAGCCGTCTCCAAGTGTGCAACATCTAAAAATCTCATTCAGTAAAATTCACAGTTAGCTCCCATTACTAGTTATCTTCTGAATAATTTAAAAAAATTGCACTCATTTCATACAGCTCAGTTCTGAATATGACTCAATGAAAAAAGCATGCTAAGGTCCTAGTTTCGTATTTCTTCCTGATTTTGTATCTAATAGATACCAAAAAATATTTCCTTACATGCTAAAAATTCCCCAACCAATGAAAAAAAAAACCCCAAACACCCAAACAAAACCAAACCAAACCAAACCAAACCAAACCAAACCAACCCAAGCCAAGCCAAACCAAACCATCACAGACCTGGGAAAAAATTTTAGTCATGCTTTTTTGGTTTTTGTGTCTGGTAGGTCTTCCAGATCAGGTCAAACTTCGTAAGCCTGTCAAGATGTTTTTCCTCTTAATGCTTTTCCACCACTTCTGCATTGAGCTATTGTTAGCTGGCCAGTTGTTCCAGTTGTACCCAGTTATGTGCTGTGTTTTGAAATCTTTAACAGGTGTAGCTGTTGGCACTACATGGCCATATGTCAGTTTGAGACATAAATAATCATATGTCAGTTTGAGACATAAAATAGGCTATAATCCAGGCAGCACTTCTTTAGTTACTCAAGGAATTACTCAAGTTAGTAATTACTTAGTTACTCAAATTACTCAAGGAGCTATTCAAGAGTGTGAAGAAATAAACATGTAAAATACTTACTTGCTGCTAAAGTCAAAACATACACACTAATTAGGTTAGCTTCTAAAGTTCTCTGGTATTTTCATTGCTGTGGTAGTTGCCCATGTCTTCTAGACATACACAATCACACCCAGTGCAAATAAGACAGCATTTACATGTAGGTTGAACCAAATGATTATAAATGAATTGAGGGATGTCTCCTGGGATTGGACATAAAGGTCTTGTAAACTGAAAATTTTATAAACAAACAGCTGTTGGGAAAATACCATTATGCTGTAATAGCTGCTATTAAAATCCATTAGCAATCTTGATGGCCTGTTTGAATTTGATGCATCATTTGCTCTGACAGCATTTCTTACTAAAGAATTTTGTAAAATATACGTAGATTATGAAAGACAGTGGTAATAGACTAGGATTAACACTGAATAGACATTTTACTTCCATGTTCCAATCAAGCTTTGAAGAATGCTGTGTATCCTTGAGTTTAAATGTCAGCAGATAAACAGGAGCACATTAACCTGAACAGCTGCAAAGCTCTCTCCATCACTGTGGGAGAAATACACAGCTCTGCAGAGATGAAGTATTTCCAGGTTAAAAACCATGTTTCAGGCAACAAAATAAATCTCCAGTGTTTTCTAAGAGTTTGTGTGCTCTCCTAATTGATGCCAAACTGTCATTCTCCTGCTCACAGATCCACATACCGCAGTGGATACCAGCTGCCATAGGGGTAGGTACGGCCTGTAGGTCATGCTGCTATTAAAATTACTCAGACTTCTAATGAGATTTTGAAAAATCTGTATGCCAAGAACTATCTGAAAAGTCTCCTCTTTTAAGAACAGTTCAAGTGTCAGTGATACAGCTAAACTGTCCCTTCACAACCAGGTGTAAGGACACAAGGAGTGACCTGTCTGTGTCTGTAGACAGGCACTTAGCTTGTTCGTGGATGCTGCAAGGGCACCATCTGGTGGGTGAACAATAAAGATTAAAGCTTGGTAGAGCAATCAGATTTAAATGTCTTTTTATCAGGACTTCTTGTCTGCTCCCTCTTTTGGTAATGCTCCTACTCAGATGGTATAATACTTGTTATTGTACATATTTAGTTTCCTGCTCTTCCTCTACCTTGTGTTTTTAGGTGTTTTTCTCAATGAAGTCTAAACAGAGAATTCTTTTTACATAGTACTCTGGTATAAATTCATGCCCATTTTATGGATACCCTCTTTTATCCTCTCTCCTTATATCTGTTTTCAGTTTCTTTGCGATACCCTTTTTGTCCTCACTGATACCTGTAAGCAGCTGTTTGCTAAAAGGTCTGGCAAAGATCTTTCACAATGTTGTACTACTGAAGAGTACAGCACAACTATGACCAGTTCCTTTTGTATGGGAGAGGAATAGTAGGGCTTGTGGTTCACTGTAAAGAGAGGTAAATCAGTGCCTTTTATGTTCTTTTAGCTCTGGACTATTGTGTCTCGTTATCTTTTGCAATTTGGATATTTAAACTTATCTCTTTATTAATGATTATTATACGAGTGTATTCATTGAAGGAACTGTAGGTCTGTGTTACTGCTATTAATTCTTAACAGAGTTGCAAGAAACTAAACTTAAAGTAATGTAGTAAGTACACTATTTAACATGCAGGTTGTTAAAAGAGCCTTTACTACTTAGCATCTACTACATGGTCCTGATAATATATATAATCATTCCGCTATATGCCTCTCTCTAGCACTCAGCAATAGATAGTCTTTCAAAGCATAGTGTAGCAGAGGTAAAGCCCTTGTGTCATTCCATGTGGATTTTTTAAGTGTTCTGAAAGAAGACTGGTTACTTGGAGCCTGGCTTTCTCATTTACATGTAAATATTTTTAATGATATTTTCAGAAAATAAATTAGGCCCTGAATTAAAAGACATAAATTTCACAGAGGTTGAAATGAGAGAATTCTAAAAATGAGCCGGCAGGATACAAAGCCTTATCTACAGCCTAATTAATAAGGTTTGTTTTTTACTTTTATGCATTAATTCAGTTCCATGAGTTCAGTAAGATTTGAATACATTTTAAGTACATTTTACCTGAAGTATATTACCAGTTTGACCACCCTAGCTTTACTTAATTTCCTTCAATTTCCAGACAACACAAATTCAACATCATAAAAAAAATTAATTCCAAACCTTAATTTTGAAACCTCAAATTATCAACAGAGGTCAATGAAGTCAATGGGTGGCAGTACAAAATCTAGTAAATAGGCTGCTTGCTCTGTTGGGTGAAATTTTGCTATGACATTGCTGAGAAGTACTTGTTTCTTGGTGTTAGAAAGATACGTCAGTCACAAGGAATGAAATATCTGCCCTCATGAAGGAGGTTGTAAGCAAATGTTTAGGCTTGGCTCAAGATTCAGTTAATGGAAGAAAGCTGTAATGGTCTGAGCAGTCAGTTGTGCTAGCTGGAGTCACTAGTGCTCATGGTGGAATTGCCAGTCAGTTGGTGAATCCCATTTTAGACTTGTGCTACACTACAGGGGCTGCACTGGCCTACCTGAAGATTCTGGAAATTAATAGACCTGGCTGCTGAACATACTGGAAAAAAAGAGATTTTGCATGTCACTTTTCCTGTAATGTTATGTCTTAAAGCACATTTTTGTTTATTGACCCCAACAAAATCCCTATATTACTGTTCTTTAGCAAGGAAACCTTTTTCGTTTTTTACATACTCCTAGTCATAATTTCTTTTACACATTGAATGTTCAATGTAAGTATCAAATGAAACTAGAACAGTATAAAACTGAGAATGTTAATGTGCTCCTGTTCGTGTGCTGTCATTTAAACTCAGTTCTTTTGGATGGTTGTTAACCTGCATTTACATGCCAGTATCACAAAAGCAGTCCTGTGCCTCAGAATGGTTAACTTCAGATTGGTTTTAGGGTGCTGTCTTGCTTTGCATCTGATTTTTCACTTTTATTTGTCTAGTGAGAGAGCAAAGTGCAATTTCTGAAGCATGCAACCCGAAGAAAGCATGTGTGCTGGAGAGCTTGGTCCTGTAGGTCCAAAAGCAGCCTTATAGACAACATATATTTGGTTCTCAGGAACTTGAACCATCTTAATGGCAGGAGCTGCTGTCTTAATTACTGTAAAATAGAGACAAGGGTGCCACAGCTAACTTGAGCCTGGTGTAACCAAGTGTGAGGCCCTAGCAGGCATCTGCAAAGAACTTTGTTTTATCCTGTTTTTGCTGGTGTTGGTAATGACTCCTGTTCTCTCCTCTGAAGGAACTGACTGTTTAACAAACGAGTTGCTAAAGGCATTTTGTTTGCATAACTGAAAGTGCTTATTAGAAGAATCCATAGGAAAACTTAAATTAATTACAAGAAACTGAACTGCTACTCTTATTTGTCTGGGATTTTTTTTTTGGTGGCAAAATTCAGTGTACAACATTTGACCATCTCTGTCCAATTTCTAGTTCCTAGTTCAGTCTCATTGCAGATGAGACTGAAGTCAGTTGCATTGGTAATATACTGATCCTTGTTCTTGTGTCTTGGAGGAAGATGTTTGGTTTCCCCAGCAAAAGAATAAACTGAATAAATGGAAAATTAATTCTCTCTTGTCTCCAGTTGTATTCCAGATGACAGTTGCTCCATATTGACAAGACATTATGGCTGGTCAAGCAAAGTGACAGTGATTCAGCATACAGTGCAAAAGTGACTTAATCAAAATAACTGAAAATGCATTTCTAAAATACTTACATACTTAGCAGGGAACTTTCACTTCCTGGAAGGGCCTTTTGCTGAAGTTGGGTGCCTAAGGAATAGCATGAATATTGTCTGTGTACTGGAACAGGGTGGGAGAATACTTTTGTGCACATTAGGGACATGTGCCAAGTCCTTTGAAGTCAGTGAGATGATTTCCATTAACTTCTAGTTTATGTAATTCTGAATTGGTATATTTGGTCAGGCTTGCAAATTGAATATCAAAAGGTAATAATTAGTATTTGTATTTTCCCATTTGAAGACAACCCATTTAGAATAGGGTTTTTCAAACCTGTGGATCTGTGGTGCTGAAAGGGAAGATTTATTGTGAACCAAAGGATGAAAGTATAAAAAAGACTGATGTACAGTTAAAGAGCATTTTGCCTCAATGTGAAACTGTATTTTGCAGTTAGAGAGATTTGGGGTAATAGGAAGGAGAATGAGAAGTTGAAACTAGGAACAAGAGTATTCATGGCAATTAATTGGGAAAACGAAAAATAGTGTAAATCAAGAATTTTCAGTGCTGGAGGAAGAAAACTTATAGGAGAAAATAGTAGAGAATGAATGGAAGAAGTACATTTTTTAAGAAAAATGGTTTGCAGTCAAAAGACTGTGAAGAATCAAACAGCTCCTTTAGAAGGGCAGAAGATGTAGGTAGATGAAAGAGAAGGCTTCACCAGTTGCTAAAATTTGATGAAACAACACAAAACCGACATATTAACAACTTAGAATATATTAGAAGTTATAGATCTGAATCCTACACAAGAGGTTCTTTTGATTTATTATTAGCTAATTATTTTAAATTTTCTGTCATTACCTTGCAACATCATTTGCTGTCTATATATATGGAGTACATTAGATTTAATAATTAAGTAACTGTTGTTTATTCCTGAAGTGACATTGTGAGTTGCATACATAAACTAGCAAAGTAAGTCTGACAGGGGAAAAGGAGGTAAAAAGAAAGTAAAAAAAATATATAAAATTGCCAGTTTAACTTTGCGTGACTTTGTTCCCGTGTGAGGTACACTCAGGTTGTAGACTGTATTCCCCAGCAGATTATGTCATTTCGCCTTTTTTTTTTTTTAATTGATGAACTAATAGTTTCACATTAAATGCCATTCCCATCCAGAAGTAATCAGTGATGAGAGATAATGTGATCCCACGAAAATATTTCCAGTTTCTTCTCCTCCTTTTGAGTGTTTTACCTGGAATTTTTTGAGGTCCCTCCAAAATATTTTTGCTGTTTCTACAGTAATAGTAGTGTTAAAAATGTTGCCATTTTGTTAAGTGCAAGTCACACTGAATTATTAGTTTTGGATGCCACAGTGGAAGACATACTGTGGATTTCCTTCTATTTCTATACCCAATGAGCTCTCAGTACAGTGGTGTTAAGGAATAGGGTTGCTGTCAGAGACAGTGGTGCAATGGAACTCTCCTGGGCCATATCCCAACAACATCAGGTGGAAACATTTTCTGGCTCTTCTCTTTGGGTTGCAACAGGAAGTCTGGCAGCATTTTTTCTCTCTTTTACAGAAGAGGGAACAGGCCTGGATTCCATTGTATTAGAAAAAAGGGAAAAAAAACCCCAGCCTTTCCCCCTCAAAAAAAGACCTCAAGACTATTGCAACTATATTGTTTCTAAATATACCACTCGCTGAAGACTGAGGCTTTATTATTAGCTTGAGTGAAAGTAGTTTTCAAAGATAAGGAGAAAGTTTCCTGTTTTGGAACATGGGATATGTGTGATACTTGTAATATAGAAGGTATCAGTGAATATATATTTTTTCAGACTGTCTGCCTGTGATGGCATCCATTTATAATACTGCTGGCTTCTTGCTATTTGAAGTGTTTTTAATGGTATATCTAGTCTTGCCGTCTCCAAACAAAAGAAGTGTTCCTGAAAGTACGAGAGGAAGCACTGTTTCATCCCTCTATCGTGGCAGCAACTGAAAAGATATAGCACTTTCTCCATACAAAACTCCCATGTTTAAGGAAAAATGACAATAATGTAATGTTGTCATTGTTATGACAAAGCTAGTCTCCATTTAAACTGCAAGCATTAAAAGTGCAGTAAGAATAGCCTACCATCCTGCCTTGGCATTATGGTTTTTTTCCTTTGATTATATCTTCATGAAGAATTAACGTTTTGATACAACATTTGTTCATGGATTTGCAGTGGTTAAATCAATAGTTAATGAGGTTCGTTGTATAATTTGAGCTTGTAGTTTGTTTATGCTAGACCAACTTTATCCATACTCCAAACAAATTATCTCTTATAATCACCAGCCTGAAGATAAATCTCTAAATGTTTTTCTGATGATAGTGCTGTGGTTGGCAGGTGTTAGAAGTGCCTCCCAGGGACAAAGATTGAAGATGGGCTTGTTCTCACAAATCCTTCAGGCGAGGTTGTTTAGCTTTCTATCCTGTCATCTGCAGACGCGCCTTGTATGGTGCCCTGCTAATGAAATCTAATAGGCAAAGGTCATATATCTTTATGAAGAAAAATGCAAAGCTGGTGAGTGATGAATGTGCTTCATGGGGTTCAATGGACGATGCTTAGCAATAAAATCCATGTTTAAACAGTGTTTCAAATGGCTTGGCATATCTCTGTCTTTTGTGCCTTAACTACTTTTTTTAACCATTCTCATTACTAGCGATGGGAATGGATAAATACAAAAATAGTTGAATATGCATGCAAAGTTGTCTGTGTAATTAAAGAAATAGGTGGGGGTAATTAGTTTTCAGTATTCATAGCGTAATGAGTAAGGTGGTTCACATTATAGTAGACAGCATTATTGTATTTAAATTTGAAAGCTCTATTGCATAACAATAGAAGCATACTAGCTAGTGTGAAGATGTGAAGATTTAGGTAGATTCTAACACCAGTTACAAATAAAGATGCTTTTGTTAAATGTCAAAACATAATACTAAAAAATGGGGAGCAATAGAAACGAAATATGCTAGTATAAAATTGCAGATAGAACTACTAAAGAATGCAAGGCAGTGCCTTTAAGAAATTAAAGGCTGATCTGAAGTTAGAAGGAATCAAATAAACCAGATATTGTTGAATCACTGCTGTTTTTTAAGAAGTTACCAGTTCATTTGCTGTAGTTATACTGCTGAGCTAAGAGACAGTTCAATAAATCAACTCAGGCTTGATGGATTTTACAAACCATTGCAATGAGCGCGTGGAAGAGGAAAGAAATCTCTCAGTATTCCCTCTTTGACAAAAGGATATGCAAAGAGCCTGAATGGATGAATGGTTGATTAATTTTGCCAGAAATTTTCTTGACAGCCAGAAATGTGTTTTTGCATTATCATGTTTGCATGGGGATTATTTTGTAAGGTATGAATTATTACGTATAAGCTTACACCTGAGACTTAGCTGGCTAAAAGAGACAGGTCCTGGTCAGTATATGTGTAGTTGTGATGTTTCTTGTGTTTTAATTCATCACTCTGTCAAGTCAGCCTTTTGCTTGTTACCACTTGCTAATCAGTCAACAGTGAAATCAAATATTGTATGTGACTAAATGAACCTTGTAACTGAAGTGGTAGGTTGTGCCTTTTTCAGTGTTTTTTTAATTGATTTGCAAGCTACGGAAAAATCAGATGGAAGTTTTTAATCTCGAATAAGAAAACAATATAAAGGAGAGTAAAAAATTGTAGGCTATATCCACATGGCCTATTTATTAATAAAAAAGAGTGCTTCTTTCTCTCCTATTAGTTTCTAAGGTAAATGACTATGAGATTGTATAAACTATGCTGTACTTCAGTATGGAGGTACTTCCTTTTAATTTTGTACGTATTTTGTGCATATTTTCTACAGGTGATATTTGCTTGTAAGTACCGTGCATAAGCAGTTCCTTTGCTGTTAGGCTTTGGATACCCGTGGTTTCAAAATAAGAGACTTTCCTGTCCATGTACTTTTGTCCAAAAATGCATGTGCATACTTACTTAAACGTTTAAAATTACCTGGAATACCTTTCAACATAGTACATTTCTCTTTACTTCTCTGCTTGGAGCAAAAGTCATACTGCTATGATTGCAAGTTTTCTAGTTTGTCCCTTTAATTATTTTACAGAGGCAGAGTTTTAAAAACACATTTGAAAAAGGAGGTGTCATTTAAGCCTTTAAACTTGAAAATTACATCTATATATTTGAATGTATTTTGCATTTTTAGCAACTCCAAACTACTTACCCCTCAACTGCTAGAAATGTTCAAAATTGACTGCTTTATCTTTATCAGTCATGGTTTTCCTATGACAGAAAACATCCTCCAACGGTAAGACAAGTTTACAAGCACTTTGAATTTCTTCCCTTAGAGGTGGAAATAAATAAGTACTTTCATCTCTTTATTATCAGACTACATGATATACTTTGATGTTCTTGGATTCCTGTGCTGCTGTAAAACATTTTTTCTTCTAGATATTGAGGTCACAGCAATCTAATATTATTATGTCTTTTCAGTGCACACCACAGCAGTATGCAGACCATTACCTGTGTTTGCTAATGTCTTTAGGCTGTGCTTTCAATGTTTATCTTGTGCAGTAGTGGCAGTGCCTTAGCAGGGCTTCATCTCGAGTTCTTCTGATCTGCTGCATTTTTTGACTACCTGTGCACAAACACCACCAACACTGGGGAGCATTTTTGACTGTTGTATTTCAGAGAGTTAGTTGTACCCCTCAGCACTCAGGAGAGGCTGCCTTGCTTATGGTTAAGAATTTGTGTTCATCAGGTGGGGAGCAGTGATGGACACTGAAGGGAAGTATTCCAACTGCGGGAGGAATGTTGTAAGCCAAATGGGCCATGATGATATCCTTACGTTACATGTATATAATAATGTCTTTTAGGATACGTGAAAGTGCTGCTGAATGCAGAGCAGTCTCGGCTAGTTTTTATAAATGAGGAATAATGAAATCGCAGATTGGCAGTTTACCTGAGCAAAATTTTTCTAGCTCAAGTTTTATGAATGAATGGAGGCTTTACAGTTTTTCCTGGAAATCATGCACTGTGCTAATACACAAAAAATATGGAAATCTTTATAAGTTCTACATAAACACAGACAAGCCTGAATCTGAATCTGAATAAACAGAATTTGGACATGTATTGAATGCAAGTAAAACCAGTTTAGCTGCAATCTGAATTCATAAAGAATGGATCATTGTTAAGCATTGTGATAAAATGCACCAATGCTATAGAAAAGGCACCGTTTCCAGTATGAACCTAGCCATACATGCCTTCATTGAACAAAGCATGCTTACCTTTTTTATTAAAGAGAAATCAATTTTTATTTGCCTTTTTTTTTTTTAGTTGCTCAGCATTTAATTGAAATAATAGACTGTTAAAGCAGAACCGTCATGGGTACTAAGGAGTATGAGATGAGGGCTAAACAGGCATTCATCAAATTATTTTATATGATCATTCCACAATGCTGTAGTATTTCCAATACAAAATTCTTTCCAACTTAAGTTTGGAATGCCTACAGTTAAATGTGAGGTGTGACTGGGGTTGTTACAGAGCAAGATAACAAAGCTCAGAGATGCCCATTCTCTTATATTTTAGTTTAGGACCTAATACCTTTTCTCTTTGGAAACTTTAGTCATAAAGAAAGCAGAATTAGCTGCTATTTTTGTTCTTTCTAGAAGACTGATAAATATCGGTGCAGAAGAGCTGCTCTTTGTTACATTGAAACGCGCAGTAGAAAAATGCAGCCTTTCCTTACAGAAAAGACAGTGATTTCTTAAAAGAGCATTTTTACCAGTGGTGATAGAAAAAAAGAGGTAAAACAACAAATATGCTTGTTCGTGTTTCTGGAGTCTTGTAAACATCTACTGTTCATACTGTTCTTTTTATTTTTAGTGACCTTTACCTGAAAGTAAAGTGACCTTTACATGAAAACTTTTTATAAAAAATGGAATATTTTTCTTCACTTTTTTGCCTTGCCTTTTAATTTTTTTTTTTTTTAATAAAGGAGGGGGCTTCTAGTAATTAGCTGGATTTACAACAAATGGCACACAGACTGTTAGCTCTGCGTGTGTGCTATATCATTGGTGTTTACCCTATTATATTGCAATTTAAGTATGTCATAAAGTTTTATCAGTGATCACATGGAAATAAACTGGAATTCAGAAGTACCAACCATAAAATAGTAAGAGAATGCAGTATGGAGCAGTATATATGACTGGTGTATTGTGATAATTGCATCAGTTGTGAAAATTGTAATGGGATACAATATTCCTCATTTATATTTTGTGACGGTTGGGTATTTTTAGCAAATGAGTTGTCAGCAGAAAGGCTTCATTAGACCCATCAGGGTATCTGCCCATGAATAACGAATCCCAAACTGTACTGACAGTTTCCTTGAGCCAAAATGATGGAGCACCTCTGACAAAAGCCATATTGTGCTCTCCATGTGAGAAGTGTGAAGAACAAAAGAGACAGTTTGTTCTTAATTTGGTCAGGTTAATATTGACACAGTTAGCTTAGAAGAGTCAGAAGTGTGTGTAATGTACACTTGCAGTGATCACTTGGGTAATTGGCTGTTGACTTCATGAATCACTGTTTCAAGAGACAGAGAAGTTATCGATTCTCTTCAGCTATTTCTTGGCTATTTTGCCTCTTTTAACAGATTGTCCATCTTTATAGTTATGTTAACTGTTAAATTTAAAAAGAGATTTCTGAGAATCAAAAAAGAAAATAGAGTTTCAGAGAAAGCAGTTTCACAGCAATATACAACCTATATAAAATGGTATTTCTCAACAAAAGTACATAATAACTGAACAGGTCATATTCAAAAATCCTTCAAAACTCTTTGGATTTCTTCAGCTTTCTTGTTCTGCTTACTTAACTGATATGAAAAATATTTATAAATTTCAGAATGGTTTGTCATATTGCTGTTACAGCAGAAGTGATTTATATGCATTAGACAAAACAAAAGCACAATTTTTTTACGCAAGTTATGACACTAAATGACTCCAGTAGTTATATTGCTGTTACTCTGCAAAATATATTTACTACTAGATTCTATTTATTTTAAGTATGTACATTTCAAGTATGCTTACAATCTTTTTGTTTATGAGTTACTTAGATGGTATTATAACAACTAAGAATGTTTCATATGCTGTTTACCTGCTGTATACTGTGTAAATATATTAGTTAATGCTTAAGCCCACACATGCTAGTAAAGAAAAGGAGTGTATAAGAATGATGAGTTGACAGACCTTTGTCATGGTTTAACAGTGCTAGTATATTTCATGCTATACTAATTCATCAACAGCGTATTTTACATGCTTGTAATTAATTTGGGATGTACCAGCTTAGCTGTTGAAATTATTTGCATTTTTTAATTTCTGAAGACAATGTTTTGGGTTTTGTAAGCATTTTTATAATATGTGCAACTTTCTGGCTGTTTATTTAGATGAGCAGTTTGTGGAAGAATCCGTATATCTACCAAATCTTTCAATATATTGCCTTTGGTAGATTTTAAGACTTGTTTGCAACTGTCATTATTTACTTGAATGCTTGTGAAGGGAATATCTGAATTTTGTTGTTGGTACTAGTTTAAAACAGTAAACTGTAGGGGTATTTCGGGGAGTTACCAGGGATTTTCAGATGGTTTTGAATCTGCTCTAGATCAGATTTTTTATTTGAATATTTTAATTGTTCCAGCTGCAGTTAGGAATGGGATAACTGAGGTGATTTCTTCATGCTTAAGGACATTTTGGTATTGTTTCTTATCTACCCAATACTTGCGTCTTCAGAAAAAGGTTTTACTGATTTGGACATTCAAAGCTTATTTATGGTAATTCCTTACCATAACCCCCTATTCAAATTTCCCATCTGAGTGTCCACCAGTAAACTGGCAGCTGACTGTTTGTGCATTAATCTGTGTGAATTTCACATAAACCTCATTTTTAGGTGCTATGAAAACATTAGAGTAGAACGTCATCTCTAGTCACAGAAATGAGTCCGCTTCCAAAGCATTTTACAAACAGATTTTTTTTTCTTTAAAGTCCAGCTTACAGGGAGGAGATGCATTTTGTGGACACATTTGAGTAGATTAATAAATAGTATTTATATATTTGTAACCAAAACAGTAATTTATTAGATAGGAGACAGATGCAAGGGAATAACATGCCAATCTGCACGTACAGTTGTGCTGTGTTCATGATGAACTGCTGTTTATTCAAAGCCAGTGTAGCTTGGCAGCATCGAAAGAACTCTTGGCTAGAAGATAACAAAAAATTATCTCAAACACAAACAGCAAAAACATAAAGGAAAAAAAAAATCTAAGTCTTTGTTCACCAGTAGTTACCAGAAATGAGGGCTGAAGAGAGACATATACTTCGTGCATTATGATCGCAGTTGAGAAAGGTGGATTTATGGTTTATATTTCAAGTTCTAGGTAACTGGTCTAGTCCAGGCATTGATGAGAGTAGAAACAAAAGTTTACCTCCTGTGTAGTTGGTGTGCGGTGTGTGTGAAAGGAGGCAATTTTTTTTTATACAAGGAGTGTAAAAATAGTTTGCCGCAGACCTTATTTTGTGTGTGTGTGTGTGTGTGTGTGTGCATTTGTGTGTATTTTTTTCAGGTTTGCACAGAATTCATAGAGGATGAACAAGGGAATCTATAGGAATAACCTGTGATATTTGTGAGTTACAGTTGGGTAATATCATCATGGACACATATGAAGGGCTGATTAGGTTAGCTTGTAGATTTGCTTTTGTGTGCTGAATTTTGCCTCTTAACACTATTATTTTAACGTCTATTATTTTAGATTACATATTGACATGACAGATTTCATAAAATATTTTTCTTTTTCTAACTAAGAAAAGGTTGTTTATTTAAAAAATAGCAATAGCCCAGTATCACAGAATTATGGAATTGTTAGGAATGGAAAGGGCCTCTGGAGATCATCCAGTCCAACCCCCTTGTCAAGGCAGAGTCACCCAGAGCAGCTGACACAGGAACATGTCCAGGTGGGTTTTTGAATGTCTCCAGAGAGGAAAACTCCACAACCTCCCCAGGCAGCCTATTCCAGTGCTCATTGTAGAGAAGTTCTTCCTTCTGTTGTTGTGAAAATTCTTGTGTTTTAGTTTATGGCCATTACTCCTTGTCCTGAGGTTGGGCAGCACTGAGAAGAGTCTGGCCCCATCCTCCTGACACCCACCTTGGAGATATTTGTAGGTATTGATGAGATCCCCTCTCAGCCATCTCTCCTCCAGACTAACCAGGCCCAGCTCCCACAGTCTCTCCTCACGACAGAGATGCTCCAGACCCCTGGTCATCCTTGTGGTCCTCCACTGGACCCTCTCCAGCAGCTCCTGGTCTCTCTTGTGCTGAGGCACCCAGAACTGGACACAGCACTCCAGAGGTGGCCTCACTAGGGCCGAGTAGAGGGGGAGGATCACTCATCTTGACCTGCTGGCCACACTTTTCCTGATGCACCCAGGACACCACTGGCCCTCCTGGCCACAAGGGCACTGACAGCTCTTGGACAACTTGTGATCCACCAAGAGTCCCAGGTCCTTCTCCACAGAACTGCTCTGTAGGAGGTCAGCCCCAGCCTGTGCTGGCATTGGGGCTGTTCTTCCCCAGGTGCAGACCCAACACTTGCCCTTGTTGAACCTCATTAGGTTTCTCTCTGCCCAACCCTCCAGCTGATCAAAGTCCCACGGAATGGCAGCACAGCCTTCAGGTGGATCAGCCACTCCCCCAGTTCAGTGTCACCAGCAAACTTGCTGAGGGTGTGTTTGATCCCTTCCTCCAGGTCGTGATAAACAAGTTGAATGAGACTGGACCCAGTAGTGATCCCCTGGGAGCACCACTGACTGCAGGCTTCCAGATGGACTCTGCTCCACTGATCATGATCCTCTGAGCTCTGCCTTCAGCTGTTCTTGATCCACCTGACTGTCCATTCATCTGACCCACATTTCCTGAGCTCACCTATGAGGATGTTATGGGAGACAATGTCAAAAGCCTTCCTGAAACTGAGGCAGACAACATCCACTGCTCTCCCCTTGTCAATCCATCCTGCCATGCCATCATAGAAGTCTATGAGATTGCTCCAGCATGATTTCCCCTTGGTGAATCCATCCTGACTATTCCTGTACTCCTGATGACCTTCTTGTCTTCTGTATGCATTTTGATGACCTCCAGGATGATCTGTTCCATCACCTTTCCAGGAACTGGGATGAGGCTGGCTGGCTGGTAGTTTCTCCAATCTCCTTTGCCACTTTGGAAGATGGGAGTGACCTTGGCTTTCTTCGAGTCATCAGGCACTTCTCCCTTTCTCCATGTTTTTTCAAAGATGATGGTGAGCAGCAGAGTAACAATGTCTGCCAGCTCCCTCAGAATCCATGGGTGCATCTCACCAGAGCCCACAGATATCTCTAACCCAATCCTCAGCAGCCAAGGGGAAGTTTTTCTTTCTTCAGCCTTCCTCTCTTATATTTGAGGTCTGGGACTCGTGAGGGCCGGTCTCAGCAGTAAAGACAGGCAAGGAAGACATTCAGTAATTCTGCCTTCTCTGTGTCTTCCATCACCAGAACACACCGTTGATTCAGCAGTGGCCCTGCATTTTCCCTGACCTTTCATTTGCTGCTGATAAACTTCTAGCAGCCCTTCTTGTTGTCCTGCATGTGTCTTGCTGGACTGATTTCCAAGTGGGCCTTGGCGTTCCTCGTTGTATCCCTGTAACTCTCGTGGTGTTCTCATTGTCCTGCCATTTGGCCTGTCCCTTCTTCAACATCCAATATATTTTTCTTGAGTTTGAGATTTACTAGGCGTTCCATGCTCATCCATGCAGGTCTCCTACCCCATTTGTCCAATTTCTTTATCATGGGGATACACTGACCTAGAGCTTGGAGTGCTTCTAAGCAACGTTGCAAAAGCAGGTAGCAGGAACAAGTAAGAATTACATTTCACCAGCAGATTCAAGAATGCAACAGCTGCATTTAGTATTTTAGTGTTCTTCCATTACTGTTCTATGGGACTGGTTCTGATTTTTATTAGGCACATAGTTGTTTTGACAAGTGAAATGGAATTCTATTGCCTGTAACAGCTGCTGATGCTTTTTAACATTTACGGCTATTTTTATGACAGATTTGGATGAAAAAAACCAAGAAAAGTTGCTGACATTTCTTTTAATTTCTTAATGTTTTTCAGGACTGCGTGTTGCACAGGAGTCTCATTGGTGATCTGAAAGCATTCATAGATAAATATGGTTTTGATGTACTTGTCATTTTGGCCAGCTGTTTGTCAGATGAGAAGCAAACAAAACAACAAATAGCAGTATACTCTGAAAATGTAGAACTAGGCAATCAAGTAAGTGTCTAGAAAAAGAAGCAGATGTTTCTCCTGGAAAAAAAAGTTGGGTTTTTTTTTAAAGTAGTCTGTCCGAAGGTGTTGATTAATTAAGTGAGGTCAAAATGTAGCAACAGCTGACCAACAACTGAGCAGCTATTTGAAGTGGCTGCATTATTTACATGATACAAAATGAAAGAATGTGATATTTATTATTGCTTCAAACCAAACTAATATAAAAAAGGTTATGATAAATTCTGAAAGAAACAAGATTATTCAATTCAGTTAAAAGGATTTTTTCCCCACTAGTTTTGGCCTAGATTTGTGTTGTAGTCTGCACAAATGTGTCTGGCAATGAGTGATAAGTGAACACATTGTAAATGTAACGACCAGAACTCATATATATATATGTTATTCCTAAAGAGTTCAAGCTCTGAAATCACAACAAATTATTGCTATTGTGTACATTTATCCAGAGCCAGGTGCTATCCATTTTTTAAACTACATTTATAACCAGATGGAAGAAACCATCTCAGTGGCAACTTTTTGAACCTTTTTCTCAGTCTTGAAAACTTCTAATTTTAGGGACATGTGGCTAAATGACTATGGTCAATATAAATGCATTTATTTTATTAATATAATTATCCCACTCTAGAAATACATTTCTGATGTACAATTAAATAAATTTTACTGAGATTTCTTAAGGGAACAACCAAACATTTATTTGGATTTTCTGTTATTAACAAGAAGTGAACTGAAAAGTCAAATGGTATAATTTCTGACCAATCATCTAACGCATATTTTGGCTCGATCTTCTGTTGTAATACATTATCTAATTTGGGGATGATAGTAAGGATGCTAGAGCAAAATAGCCAAGCAATAGGGTAATAGGAACAGATAGGTATGGCTGTATTACATGATAAAATAGTTAAAATGTGCCTTTATACCCATAACTGCAGTGCCTTCTAAAATACCTCATTTTTCAACAGATCTGCTGTGAATTAGAAGAATGTCAGAATCCTTGTTTGGAGCTGGATCCTCTAGAATGTGAATGTGACGAAATTCTCATTTATCATCAAGAAAATTCTTTGGTGACCTGTGATCAGATTTTTCTTCTAATTAAGGAAGTTATAAATAGAAGGCAACCAGAAATGGTATCAAACAGTAGAACTTCTTCTACTGAAGCTGTGGCTGGAAGTGCTCCGCTTTCACAAGGATCCTCTGGTATTATGGAGTTATATGGTTCTGATGTAGAACCACAGCCCAGTTCTGCCAATTTTACGGAAAATCCTCAAGATCTAAATGGGTCTATGCAAGCTCACATTGATGTTAATGTAGACCTTGTGAGTCCAGACAGTGGCTTGGCTACCATTAGAAGCAGCCGGTCTTCCAAGGAGAGTTCTGTTTTTCTTAGTGATGATAGCCCTGTTGCAGAAGGTGCTGCTTCCCATCACAGTCTTCTGCCTGGTTTTGATTCCTATAGCCCTATTCCTGAAGGAGCAATAGCTGAAGAACAAAAGCCTCAGTCAGGAAACAATAGCGATAACTTCGATCTTTTCAATTTTGATCTAGCACCGATAGTTATGGCGCCATCTGAGTCCTCTTCTCGCTCTGTTGATTGTTCCCCAGCAGATGACTATTTCCTCAATAGTGACTCATCAGAAGGGCTCACTCTGAAGAAAGAACTTGATGAGGCAAACCTGTTAGAAAATGATACAGCAAATTATTCAACTGACTTACTTGGGACAAAAATTGAAGACGACAATCTGGCTGAATTTGATGAGAATCGAGGAGAACTATGTAAGAAAACTTCAAGTTTGATGGATTTAGTTGAAGGTGATTCATCTTCACCAGAAATGTTGAAATCTGCTGATTCAAGAATTCCACCAACTCCTATGAATAGTCTTGTAGATACTTCACCATTAGATAATGGGCAGCCTTTAATTTTCCCACAAGATGTCATTAAAAAAATCAATGAAATAGATGGCGCAAATTACTCTCAGTCTCGTGTTAGATATGGGAGCTGGTGGGATGGCTTTGACTTTGATTCCAGAAATGCTGATGCCTGGAGTTCAAGTGAGCAGGAATCTGTGTTTCAGAGTCCTGTCTTATGGAAGGATTCTAAAGAAAGTCCCTTCCTACGAGAACATACTGATAGAAGAGCCTCAGATTCTGTGTTCCTCCAAAAACAGCCAAAGCAAATGGAATATATGAGTGCCGGTCTGTGGGATAATCAGTTTAAAAAAGATAATTGGAACCATGAGAATCAAGAGAAAAAGAGTGAACATTCGTGTTTGCAAACTGCTTCTTTAGATGAGACAAAGCAAGAACCAGAGAGCTTTTCAGACCTGTGGAAGGTCAGCCAGCCAACACCTATGATGACAGATGCATGGTGTAGTGGTGAAGGAAAAGGCAGTCAGCTAGCTGGAGATTCTTACAAAATCTGGGCCGAGTTTGATGAAGGAGATGCTGATAGATCCTCAGAAAATGTGTGGAACATGCCTAAACTGGATAGAGAATTAAAATCAGTGAATATTCCTGAGGAATGGGCTATATCAAAAACTGGTTTATCAGATTCTTCAGAAATCACAGTGGACAACAAGACCGAAAATCCAGAAGCCTGGGATGAAGGAAGGTATAATTCAGTAGAAGACCATGGAAAATCTGAAAACACAAATTCTGTTTTCAACAATATGCAAAATATTTCCAAGCTGAACACAGGGGAAAAAACTGTGTTTGGTGACCCTAAATGTAGGCCAAAACAATTTGAAAATATAGATAGCTGGAATATGTATGATAAAAACATCAGGAAAGAAGTAACGGAAGTAGTGATGCCATGGGAGGATAACTTCTTATATAAAAACTCAGATCTTAGTTCCTCAAATATAGCAGAGGATTTAGTTGTTTCTCCACCAGACACCAATTATTCAACATCTGATTCATACATATCACCTACATATGTGGAAGATGAAAATGAGGACAAGGATTTTGGTGAAGAAACAGTTACTGGTAAATTCACTAACACAAATTTGGCTGAGTCAACACTTGAGTCCTCACTTGAAAAATCAAGTGAGGAACCGTTACCTCCTAACAATCTGCCTGTTCTAAGCACTAGAAATACAGATATCTGGAACACTCCCCTAAATAACATCACCCAGTTACAAGAAAGAAATTCTGAAATTACTCTTTCTGCCTCTGTTAAACCTTTTCTTAGTTCAGAACAAACAGCTAATCTACATTTTTCAAATGATACATGTACCAGTGAAAATAATTGTCCTGTGTCTGAAAATAGAAGAGTGACACTGGCATATAATCAAACAGTGAATGACCTATCACCGTCACAGAATGAATTAAATACTAGACAGACACCAGCTGACAAAGCAGAAACGGTGAGCAGTGTTCCTGTAGAAAATACAAATGCCTCTACGCCAACTTCAGACACTGAGAATGGTTTGGATCTTAAAATATGTGACTTAGGAAGTGAGATACTTAGTAAGAACACAGCACAAAAAACTGCTGGTGTTGATGAAGAGCTGGATAGTCGGGATTCAGTGCAGCTGCTGAACTCCTGGGGTTTACAGAGTGAGCAGGGTTGTGAGGAAGGCTGGGATAATGCCATTGTCATCTCTCAGGAAGGAAAAGAATGTCAGAGAACACATGAGACAACTAGACAGCAGATGATTGATGACATTTGTAATAAACCAGTGCAAGAGGACAATGAATCTTCAGGTAAAACAAATTTGGAAGAAAATGAGTCAACAACTGAAGTTTCCACCTCCCCTGAAAAAATGAGAAATAATGTTAGTTTCGAAGTGTTAATCACAGAGAATGAGTCATTTTCCAATCAAAGCAATCCAGTTAGTCAGGAAGAGAGGAATGATGTGTTTCAGAATAGTTTAGATATTTCTTCAAGTATTGCTGAAGGAGGCAGAAATTACAAATTTTTTGATGACCCTTTACCACAAAATTGCAATTATACTGAAATGCCACAGCTGCTTTCTGAGGCAGCTGAAAAAGAGGCTACAGTCATAGACGATGCAACAAGTCCCAGGATGGAACGTATTTCTGAAAGTTCTGATAAGGGTAGTGATAATCCTGAAAATAACTCTTCTAAAATGCCTGGTAGCTCAGGCATCTGGGATGACTCTGGAAAGAATGGTTGTGACCAAGCCACATCAATTCCTTTGATGGATAAACCGCAAGACCCTCTGGGAGAAGGGAAAGAATGCTTACATGAAGTGACTCCTGACCATCCAGGCATTTGTAATTCTGAGTTAGTACCTTATAAAAATAGCTCAGAACTGATGAGGACCGATGAAAATTTTTTCACAGAGGAGTTTAAGAGTAGTCCCTCTGGATTTGTTACTGTTCCTGACATTACGTATATGTCTGTCGTGGAAAATTCATTTTCACTTGAAATAGGTTCTGGGAGAAATGAAAATTCTGAGAATCTAGAACCTGCTAATAATCTTTGTGCAGAGCCATTTGCAGTGCTTAATGACAGTTTTCCCCAAACTGCTTGGGATTCACAGCCATGTGAAGATTTGCAGTCTTCTGGAACAAGTCCTGAGGCAAGCGAAGTCCTTGAAATAGCAAATACCACAAGCAGCCTTTCAAAAGACATACAGATCAAAAGCTATTTGGAAGAAGATAATGTGTGGAGTAATTCAATAAATGATTATACACACTCCAGTGGAACAAGTCCTGATTTAAGTGATGCATCTGTGAATGTGTGGGGAGACCTTCCAGTTGCCAGTCATCACAAAAGAAGCAGGGATATGTGGGAGACTAAAAATAATAAAAATCTAGAAGATTCTTGTAAAAACAATGAATTTGGAAATGAATATGAAGAAGGATTTGAAACAAGTGGCAAACAGAACAAAGTTCCTAAAAGCTTAGATTTTTGGAATGCCCATGTAGATGATGATACTGTGTCTTCTTTATCAAGTGCTGACATGAATGAGGATTCAGAGAATTCAGAGGCATGTCCAGAAGCAATTCATGAAGATTCAATGTGTGAAAACAAACAGCACAAAGAATCTGAAAATGGAGAGGATTATGTTCAGACCAGTGCAACAAGTCCTGAAGCAAATGAAGACAATTTAAGTGCAAACACTAAGGTGGGAGAGAAGGTCCTGGTAGGCATCTCCAGTGAAAATTCTGAAACAATTGAGGCCAGGAAGGTATTGCAGGAGGACGTGACTACTGACTTTATTGACAATAATAAGACTACTGAGTATTTAGGCCACTGTGAGGAAAGAACTCAGGTAAGTACTTGCAGTGAAAAAACACGTAGTGGGGAAGACTCGTATGAAATGAATGAAGATCCTACATCGACTTCTCCTGCTGGTGATAAAGAAGAGTATCTTTTAAAAGCTGTAGATAGGTGGGGTATGTCGCTGGAAGCTGATTTAAGAACTGATCCAAAATCCACAGTAGGAACATGTGATTTCCCTGATAACAGTTCAGAATCATGGAGTTCACAAGCTTACGAAGAAAAGCAATTGGAAGATCAGTATTCTGTTTCAAGTCACTCTGTAACAAAGCAGTTCGGAAATAGTAAAGAGGACTCCTGTGGTTCCCTTTCAGAAGCTGAAGAACTAACAGAAGCACATTTCACTGATACAGATAATGATGAAAATCAGCCTGTCTTCCTGTACTCTGATGAAAAAGAAAACGAAGGGCTAGTGCAATCTGTTAATAGTCTTGATGGTCAGATAAATCAAGACACTTTACAGCTCAAACAGTTTGATTCTTTCATACTGGATAAAGAAGAAAGGGAGTTGATAGAGCAGTCATTTTCTACAGATGAGGAAAATCAGCTGACTCCACAGAATTCTTTTTCAGATGAGGAACAAGCTATACCAAATACATCAGTTCAAGCCATCACTGTTCTGGATCTACCAAAAGACAATGAGGGAAATGCAAGTCTCATTCCTCAAGGACAACAGGAGGACACCTGTGAAAGATTAGAAGTGGCTAACTCCATGCCAGGTGCTTTCACTGTAGAAAACTTATCTTTTGAAATGACAGAAAAGTCAAGTCCAGAACGGAATATATTAGTTACCCAAACTGTTCTTACCCCAGATATTGTTCAGGATAACACACAAGGAAGTAGTCAGCAGTTTTCAGTGGAGCCTGACCTATGGACTAATACTGAGCAGATTGTCACTTTGAAATCAGATGGTGAAAATCCTGGTATTTTGAGTCACTGTGACCAAGACAATGGTTCGGAGTCATCGAGCAGTCCTGATGTGTGCCAGGAATATGGAGCTAAGCATGCTTCTATCCCATCTTCTCAGATTGCGGCAGAGCCCAAAGACAGTCAGCCAATTCACACAAGGTCAAATATAAGTAAAGAGGCAGATTTTGATTCAAATCATGAATTAGTAACACAGGAGGTGGAGGCACACTCTGAAAATGGTAGCCCCCAGGACTGTGAACCAGTAAAAAACAATGGATTCTATCAATTTACCTCTTCCAATCCTCAGGAACCTTCTGAATTTGCAATTTCAGAACAATACAGTCTAGAAAATAAACTGGATTTTGACCCTGTTGAGTCAACTGAGATTGCCAGTGAAGTTACAAAAGTGACATCCTTAGATCTGATAGATGTGTTCCATGAAAGTTTCACTCATGCAAGCCATCAAGGAACACCAACTGACACAGCTCAAATAGCAACCTCCCAAATGCATTTGCTTCCTATGGAACTCAATCAACCTGATAGGGCAGAACAAAGCTTAAAAGAAATTAGTGCCTTGGCTAAAGTTGTAAAATATTCTGGTACTGACCATACAGCAATAACTGGTGATGAGCTGGATATGTCAGAAGAACGTGTGGATGAATCTGACACTGGGATAGAACATACCAGGAACACATCAGTGACTAATGTCCTGGCAGGTACATGTGACAGAATGAACATAATGGCACTACCAGGCAGTGAGGCAGCAGAAGGGAAATCAGAGGATGAACTCTTTCCCAAATCCTTTCTACCTGGTGGTAATGAAGGCAGTAAATCTGATTCAAATAATCAGCTGTTTGATGACACAACAAAAGAATATGAAGCTGGAATTGAAAATGATGTTCCTGTGGTTAAGGAAGTACCCAGTGACCAATTGCCAGAGGTGTGTACTCCACCATCCTCTGCATCTTTTGATGCTGAGCCCTCTGGCAACAGAGAGCATGCAAACGGTGAGCTCTTGTTACAGCAGCCATTTTATGGCAGTGTTTCTTTGGAAAAACGATTGCCACTGCCAGCTCCTCCAGAAAGTGCAGAAGGCATCCTAATGACAGAAGATCAGGTGTCTGAAACATCCACAGAGTGCCTTCGGGAAAATCTCACCTCAATACCATTGCTCTCCACGTCTGAAGTAACTCCAGCAGATTCTGATTTTTTGACAGGAAAATCTGAAGGAGAAACAACCGATCCTGACTTACCACCAGGTGGAGATAGAAGATCAAGTGATGGTAAGAAAATCTGCTTTTCAGGGCTTGTACATAGGGTGGAGAAAGGAGGAAGTGTCTGTAGTATTACTGCTTAAAATGAGGAGGATTTGAGTGACATGTGGATTTTGTGTGTCTCCCTAATGTACAAAACATGTATTGTGGAAAACGCTCTAATGTCATTCTCTCAGATCTAAAGCTTTTAAACATTGAAGTAGGAATATAATTTCTGTTGTTTGTACAGGGCCTAGCCTATGTGACACTGAATTGTTTGTCCCTTGGGAATGATTGCAGTGTTAATGTATAACCTTTAACAATAATGATGATGGTGATGATGTTATAAAATTCAAGTACACATTAACAGAGCAAAGCAGACTGAAAAGAGCTTTATTTCACAGTACTGATTAAAGGATATTATGGTGACTAAATCAGTAATTCAAAAATTAAAAAGAGTTTCTATTTGCTTGTTCTTTTAGAAGCTGGTGCTGACTGGCTACTTCCTAGGGAAAAAAGGACGAGAAATTCTCCTAAGAGCCCCGAACTGGAAAATACAGAGAGTAAGGAAGATGTGAGGATGCAGATGCTCCAAGATCCGGCTTCACTGGAGATGGATTACATCCTTGTTACTGAGAGAGAAAATACACCTGCAACAAATTATACCCATGAAAGAAGCAAAATTAATTTTGCATTTCAAGAGTTTCATGAAGGCTTTTCACCAAGCTCCTTGGATACCTTTCAGCCAACCTCCATTACAAATGAAAGCAAAGATCACCCTGTTTGTGGGACTGGATGGGATGCTGCTCACTTAGAAGAGGAAAGTTCTTCTATTGTGCCTCAAAAGCTGGATGGTGAAAAGACATCACAAGAAACCTGTGGGCAAGATGAGGGCTGGATTATATTGGGACAAAATGAAGTAAGTGAGATATCACCTGAAGAAATTTCTGCCAAGACGGAGATGCCAAAATCAGGGTCCGGACATCCTGGTGAAAACCTGTCAGCTGTTGTAGAACAGGAATTGATTCTTGACACTTGGACAGAATTTACAGTAGAAACTCCCCTTCAGAAACCTTTTGAACATGAAGGCTGTTCTCCTTCAGTCAGCCTGACTGCTGAGAACGAGAGTTCAGGCACTGCAGGAACATCTCTGTTGCATGTAGTTGGTGGTAATAGTGCATGGGAAGCAAATTCTCAACAGACGCATGGGAATAATGTAGCAACAGAACAAGAAATGAAGGAGGAGATGGTTCTTCTCAACCGTGACAGAGAACTGAATCAAAAATCAGGGTGAGTGAAAATCAATCTGTTTTCTTTCAAAAGTCTTCTGTTCATTTGTTATCTTTGTTATTGAATTGTGTGCCGTTATGAGTAGCTGGCAGGACTTTCAAGTCTGAAGTATTCGATTTATTTACGTTATTTAGCTATCACTGTGTTTCTTCCTTTCTAAAACCAGATTCTTGGTTCTCGGTTGCTTGATATGAGCTAAATTAGGGTTGTTTTGCAATTGCTTTGAAGGTCACCTTCTTGAAGGAATAAATCTATCTTCCTTCTGTGAAGTCCCATTGATTTTATAACCTACCATTAAATCTGAATTGAAAGATTTAAAGATGTGGCTGAGGATTACAGGCCAAAGCCTGAGTACTGATGGTGTTGTCAGTCCATGATGAGATCATGGAGGGATCGAAATGAAGGAAGATAGGAGGGAGACAAGGCCCAGAGTCAGAAAAAAGTGCTGTTTATAGACAAAAGAAAAACATATGGGAAAGTTGTGGTCTTTGTGATTATTTCAAGCTCTAGTCAGAGGAGCATTTATGACTGTTCGAATTGAACTGGCGATTGAGGCAGATTGAGTATGTACAGACCTGTCTTTGGGAGGACATGCAGCCTCTGTGCTGGCAGCATTATTGCTGCCAAGTGACTCTGCTGTATCATCAGATGAAGAGGGGGGTGGCCCTCTGGATTCCATTTATTGTAGTGTATTGGAGAGGATGCTTCTGTTGCTGGCTTCTCTTGTTTTGCAACCAGCAGGTTGCCATCGAGAGGGAGGAAGATCTTCAGAAGAGCTAGCAGAAGATAAGCACTCATCAGATCTGTAGAGTCTGAAATAAAAATATTGAATGCTTAACCTTGAAACTGGCAAAAGTATGGCGGGTTGGCACAACATTTCTGTTGCACCCAATCCTCTAAGCTTCTAAATTCCATTCCAGAAAGAAAAGTAAAAATTCTGAAATTTTCTGTAAAAGGAAAATCTGGGAGAAGCAAAACAAGCAAAATTTCCTATGTGTGGCTGTTTTGCATCCCTATTGTTATGTAGAAGGGTGACTTAGGATCTGCGAATGTAGGAAAACTGGATGTCCTTTGACTTGAAGGTGTTTTGTTTGTCAACCATGGAAGCCACCTTTCTGTGCTACCTCTGCAGGGATTCACTGGGAGTTCATCAAAAAGACCTAATTTCAATTAATAAAGCTGCTTTTTGACAAACCACACATTTCTAGTAAAAAAAAAAATCTTTGAATAAAAAAATGCTCACCACTTCTGCTCACAATCAATAATAAATGGGATGGGAAACAGGAAGAGTTGTTTAGGGCTGCTGACTAGTTGCAGCCTTGCAAATCTGACATGAAGCAGTCATCTGTTAATTCCTCTGTCTCCCGTAAAGCATTTTAAATTAAAACCAGCCAGATGCTGACCCTCTGTAAGTCACACTGATTAATTACATGCAGCCAGCATCCTAGCGGTTTGGCTTGTCATACATACATTCCCATGATGTTTTTAGAGAAGAAAACTAGGTATCTGATTTATAATGATTTGTAAAACAGCTTGTTATGGATTTGAGATTACTTCGATGCAGTAAGATTCTTAGTTAGACACCTCAGGAAAAAAAAATCTGAGTTTTGAAATTGCACTTGTACTAGAAAAAACATTCACATGGCCATGGATATATAGGGAGGGAGTTAACATCTCATTGCTATGAATTGTTAGGTCAACATTGAGAAGAACTCTGCTGTTTTTTAGGATTTTCTGCAAACCTCTGACTGCTGGTCCACAATAGCTGGCATCGGAGTTTTGCATGCAGTACATTCGTTATTCTTAGTGTATTTGCTTAGACTAATTCCAACATTAGAATCCACAACTGGACCGTGTTAGTGTTCTTGTGTTTTCAGTAAAAATTTAAATGCATGATGGAGTATGGTCCATCCTGCAAGAAAAAGATAAAATAGTTCTTGGCATGGAATATATATGGTCACCATAGTTTCTAGTTTAATCTTTTTTCTTACGTCATTTAGGAGTTGTTTAATACTAAATGTCTTTTCAGTCAGCAGCAGTGGCTATTTCTGTGCTTTACTGATGCTGAAGCCCAGAGTAGTAAAATGAGGACCTCATTCTGATTCCACATTAAGAATTAATTGTGGGAGTATGGAACCAGTAAAATCTACTTCCCGTTTGGTTTAAGTTTTCTTGTTAGATTTTTTTCTTGGTAAGTTGTAAAATCTAATGGAAGTTTTTTCCAGCATTAATGTTATTAAAAGTATTTAATTAATCCTCTTCTGTGAGGATTTTGTAAATAATAGAGATTGCTTTTGTGGTGCCGTTTTCCCCTGAGTTTCTCCTCTGCTTGGTAGCTGATATTCAATAAACTTGTAATAAGCTTACGTCTTTGGTCAGTTAGATAATGATTTCAGACTTGTTAGGAAAAGAGACACATGCATCTCTGTGCATGCCCACAGCATGATCACAGAGGCCTTGATTGCTTTGAAACCAAAGCAAACACACAAAAAAAATAGTATGATGAAACACATACAGGAATCATGATTTCTGTATGTATGATATGCCTATTTCTCTCTTACATAAACAGCTGAAAAACTATCAACTGACATGGTAGAAGTGTGTAAGTAGAAAAGCATTCTTAATGTGTTTAATTTACAGTTTTAAAAAGAGAAGTTACATCTTTAAATGTAATTCATTATACAGCTTTTAAGTCTGAAATTAACTGCCCTTCATGGCCCACAAAGTTTAAAACAGTGTGATGCAGCAGAGCTGCCATCCTATGGGAGGTTAGTGAAGAATCACTGGTGTCATCACATAAGAGAAGAAACTAAGACTTTCCTGATTTTTGCAATACAATTTCTGGAAGGCACCTGATGGTGCTAGTCATCAGGCTCTCAGTCTGCCAAAGATTTCAATCAAAGTAGGCTGCAAAGAAACTCTTTTAGTCTGAGGCACTGGAACAGGTTGCCCAAAATAGCTGTAACTGCTCCATCCCTGGAAGTGCTCAATGCCAGGCCCGATGGGGCTTTGAGCAACCTGCTGTAGTAGAAAGTGTCCCTGCCCCTGTCAGGTGGGTTGGAACCAGGTGATCTTTGAGATCACATCCAATCCAAACAATTCTATGATTCTGTGATCTTTGAAACGTATCATTTGTATTCAAACTCAAACCCTGCCAATGAACAACTGAATTAATAATCCAAAGTTTATGAAGGCATTTACGTAGTAACTGTCTTTTGTTCCCTTTTATATCCATATATCCCTGTTTAGGAAATAAAAGAAGTTCTTACTTGTGCTGTGCTGAAGTAGGTTCCTTCAGCAGTGGAATAAGGGTCTGTGAAGAATGCCGTTTGTATTGTTTTCTGCTTTCATCCAGCAGATGTCTGCCACTTGTTCTAATAAAATTGACTGTTATATAGAAGAGGAAATTAAAGTTTTGAAACAGAAAGCGTAAACAAAAATTAGAATGAAAAGGCACCTTAAAATCTTGATGTCTGCTAGTCACTGCCCCCTTCATCCCAATGTGAAACATAACAACTCGCAAAGCTGTCAAGGTCAGTTTTAAAGAAGTCTGCGGCTATGTTTTGTTTCTTTAAGGAAAAGCCACAGCAGGGAGGGAAGAATAGGAATGCTTACTGGCATTAAAACACTGGTGAAAATATCTAAACCTATCTCAGGAACACACAAACACCATAAGTAATAAACCCTAGAGTTTCTTTGGCCTTATAAAAAAGTACAAAATGGATTGATAGCATATTGCTAATGTCAGTCTTTCCAGAAAGAAAACAGCTTTTTGTACAGCATTTCATATGGGAACAGCTGAGAGTGACTACATATAAGAAGTAAGAATTTGTGGAGCACTGTATGAATGTTAGATAGGCAGGATAAAATACTTTGCTGCTGCTGACTGGAGGCATGCCAGCAGTAAAATTCATGAAGAATGGAGGTAATTTTCTTCTTGGTAGAAGGTGTCTGGCCTTACAGAGCTGTATGAAGGTTGGTGGTGATGAAATGGTCAGGATGTGGAGGGAGAGCACTGCAGATGACTATGCTGGCTTTTATCCAGCACATTCCTCAGTGTTTTAGTGGCTGGGTGTACCAGATCAGTCTTGTTCTTAACTTTGTTGTAGGGAAGGGTTATCCTTTTCCATGTCAGAAAAAGTTTGAAAGAGCTGAACAAAATACTATAAAATGATGTATTGACTTGACAAACAAGAAGCAGTGAGAACAGTAGATATAAAAACACAGATACTTGAAAGGTTTGGGGGAGAGCTTAGAAAACTGGTGGCAAAACTGAGCAGAAGACAATTTCCTTTGAAGAACTGCCACAATATATTTAACCTACTAGAATAAGACTTCAAAAGAAAGCTTCATGTATCTTTTTTGATAGCATTTTCTCAAACTAACGGAAATCATTCTTTTCTGCTCACTTGTTTAGTGATATTTCAGAAAAGATGGTTCTTCTACAGCCTTAGTCTGAAATGTTGCTCCCTGACTGCTGTACTGATGGCTATTAAAATTGCCAGTGGGGGAAGCAATACAGTGTAATATTAATAGAAAAGCCTGTTTTCATCGCATGGCCTGTGGTTGCCAGTGAATAAAGATAATTAAATTTAATTAAAGAAAAATCTATGACTGTTACAAAATTATTAAGAATTCTGAAACTACTCTGCTGTCTCTGTGACTTAGCCAAATACAAATAAATCTCAAAGTTATTAATTATTCAAGTCAATATCAATGCCCAGTACTGAACTGAAATGCTGACAGACTGGAACCCAGGAAAAAATTCACATTGACTCTAGTAACCAAAGGTTTCATCAAATATTTTTTGAAAATGCCTGTTCTGTCATCCCAAAGCTAGAATAAGGCAGCGAGTTAGGGATCCCAGGTTTACCTTATGCTTTTATGGGCAAAGCAGGGTGCTATATATAGGACGCTTAAAGGATTGAAAATCTGTTGTAAGAAAAAGTAACATTTACTTCCCTTTGGATGCCTGTTTCCTTTTTTTCCTTGGATACCTGTGGGGCTGCCATCTTTCACTTCTGTCAGGATTGTTTATTAATTGGCCAGATTTAGTGGAAAGCAATTCCAGGCACTCTGGGGACCAGGCATGCTGCTTCAGTTATGTTTCCAGCTCCTGCTGAACTACAAAATTACGGACTTGAAAAGGGAATTGAACTTAGGTCTCCCACTTGGCAGCAGAAAACATGACATTTGACTTAACACAAGGACTGTGCTTTAAAGATTAAAACCAAACATATAAGTAAAGGAGCAACAGCTGAGAAGGTTGTGTGTAGGAAGGTCCTGGTGATCTCATTTTTGTAAAAACAGCTTTAATATTTACAGGCAAATACCAAGACCCTTATAAAGATCTTTTAAGAAGAAAAGAACAGCACTTCAGTGATGGAAAAACAGTTTTACAACGGAAAAAACCCACTACTTACTATTATTTACTAATGGTACTGAAATTTTAATTAATTGTGATATTGGCCTGATAGACCCACTTTCTTAAAGCAAGAAGACCTGGACTTTGGTAGCATGGTTTAGCATGGTTAAATGAAAAATGCCTCCGCTATTAAAAGCACCACTGCTTTTGAGCTAATTAATTATATAATATATTCCAATCAGTGTTATCAATTACTTGAGACTTCATCCTAAAGTGTTAATGAGCTTTGAAACTTTAACCCTGTTGACACAGACCTGACTTTGGCAGTGAGCCCCAGTGAGGTAAGTGGTCCCAGCAGAGCATCTGTTAAGGAGTCCGTGAACTGGTGACGGCCTTTGCACCACAAAGGGCACTGGGAGATGTTGTTCCAGCAGGTGACTGGACACTCAAAGACACAGCAGGGACTGATGACTCTGCTGGATGACCCCCAGACTTTGCATGCACAGGCTGTGAGGGTATAAAAGCCCAGAGTTTCCTTTGTTCAGGATCCTTCCTCAGAGGGACCCAGCTCAAGCTGTTCTTTTGTTGATGCACCATTATTAGATTGTTTTAAGGATTGAGGCTCTGCAATGGGAAGCGTGGGGTCACGCCGGTAAGGAAACCTGGTCTGACTGTGTGAGTGGGGGGTACCAGATGTGGTGCTGTGAGTGTGACTGCCAGAGTGGCTCGTGGGTGGTTGGACAGGGAAGTTTCCTCGACAGCATCCTAAAATCTCAAAAATATTCTGTGTTACTCTGCGCATGGAAGACCAAGGCCTTATTTTCTGCCGCATTACTAACTTCACAGCTTCATCATAACCATGCTACTAATGACTTCTATGGTACGCAAATATTTTGTAGCTTTATTTCCTGGATACAGCTTCTAGGTGTATGGACTTCTGATTTTAAATTAATTACATATTGGCCAGTTGTGAAAGTGCTGGAAATATCCCTGCCACTGGAAATTTTATGTGCAGCCAGGTGACAGAAACACCAAAAATGATGCGTCTGCAGCCCTGTCCTCTTTGGAAATGTATTTTCATATCAGTGATGATTTAAAGATTTTTTAAAATGCTTTGTATTTGTCTGTTGTCCTTTAAAATAGCATCTGGAGACTGACTTACCAGGAGATGTGCAGCAGATGATCCTGCTTTCTCTGTAGGATTACTAATACCATGAGAAACAAGGTGGGAGCCACTGAATTGTTGTTGACACTGTGCAGTAGGTGTGCATGGAGTGGTACTGAAAAAAGGAAATAGGGTTAGGTTTTTGTTTGTGTTTGTTTATGGCTAAGCAGTCTGACGTGAAAGCTTCTCCAGTTCTCATGTAACTTCATTTCCAGGAGGATCTGTGCAGTGTGAACAGAGAAACAAACTGAAAGTTAGGCTGCTCTCCGCTCTGTTGCCTTGCTGTAGAGATTAGGATTGGAAGCTGTTTTGCATTTGGAAAGGCACCTGGATTTTTTTGGGACCCTACTCCCAACAGTCTTTTATAAAAGGAGGCTGTGAGACTGTGCTTCCTGGGAAGAAGTATCCATTATTTCCCTAAGAAACACAGCCACGAGTCCAGGCTGTGGCCATTGCTTCCTGCTGCACATACAGTTTGTGTTTTCAGAATCCACCATGCCTTCTGAGCTGGTGGTTGTTGTTATTTTTTTGTTTTTAAATTTGCACCTACATTCCCATTGCTGAATTGCAAACTGAAAAGAATTATGCAAACCATTTTTAAGTATGCATGTGCTCTATAACCATCTTCTGCAAACAGGAATGAGGGCTGAGATAGGTTGAATGCATAGGAACTGCTGTCATGCAGTCTCATCATAAGCTTTCCTCAGGCAGTGAAATGAAGCAGCAGGAAGGCTTTTTGCTACCGCCAGCTGACTCGCTGTATCAAAGTTTGGGGATGCTTTGACGCAGCTCCACAGGGAATGTGAAAGAAACGGTGATTTTGAGAGCGGAAGCACAGCTCTGCATTTGTTTAAGTGCGCCTGTAACCAAAGCCCAGTAGCTGCTGGTTCACAGAGCCGGCTGTGAAGGCAGGTGATCACCCTGATTTAGCTGTACCACTGCCCCACGTGACCAGAAAATGGTGGAGGATCTGTATTCCTAGTAAACTGCTACAGAGCGAGGGATGCTGAAGTGCAGCAGTGAAGCATCCTCACCCTTTTCGCAGTAGAAAGGCCTTTTAAAGTCTTCAGAAGGTGAGTGTCTCTTTGCTCTGAGAGGCAGATGTGCAGAAGGTTTTCTGATTATCGGCTCTATTATTGCAGTTACTTTAGACAGAAAAAGGGTAAATGTTAGTCAGCATGATGCAAAGCACTCAGGACCTCATTACTGAAAACAGGGCAGCTGTATTTTATTTCTGTTGCAGCTCTTTATGAGAGAAGCTTACATCAGTTCAGAGGGATTTCTTTTGTCTGAGCACAGGCATGGTATTTATAATTAGGAAACAAAACTTCACTGCACAGTCACCTAATGTGCTGGATTATTTTCAGCTTGTTTGCCTAGCTCTGAGGATACGATGGGCAAAAAAGGAATGAAAGGGCATTGCCAGCATATAGCTTGCTTTTAAAATCGCTCAATTACTGGTATCTCAACTGTTTGTGACAGCTCTCATTGTAGGTTACTTGGCATTATAGTTCTCTTTTTTTTTCCCCCTCAACTGAAGCATACTGATTTTTTAATTTTGTATATTAAAATATTGCAGGGAACAATATATGTAAATTTTTTAAGGTTAACTGATGAACAATGCAGCAATAATCTCAGTCGTAAGAGACTGAATTGCTGCAAAAGTTGGCTCGTGTAGGCAGTATTTTTTTTTTAATTTAATTACAGGAACTTGATTCAGCTCCATTCAGTTACTTGCTTGCTTTTCTGTCTGTGATGAAGGAATGAAAATATTCTTCAGTTCTAAGTCTGGTAAGCAAATAAATGACAGTGATATACAGGAGGCATTGAAATATGTAGAATATATAAATATTGGCTACTTAGGGCAAAACTGAAAGGAAACGTAAGCAGGATTTTTTGGTGCATTTAGCCAGAATTATTCTAAGGGGAGGGTGGGGGTGGGAAAGAGGGGCAAGCAGAGATGTCATGTCTGGATTTATCTTTATTAATACACATGGGAAGCAGAGCTGTTTTGAGAAAGGGAGGATGCACACAGCTCTAGCAGCACTGTCAGGAGGCATTAAAACAACTGCGGGGGTCGGAGCAGGGAACAATGCACACCAGTCCTTAGCCTGCCAAACATTTTTTTTCCAGAGCTGCTATGTTCATTCTCCTCTCAGCCATGCTCTCCACTGATATCTTATGTGGGGTAGGGATGGACAAAGGTATAAAATGGCCTTTTCCTTTCTGGCTTTGATGAGTCTGGTTTTTTTAATTGCATAAATCTGGGCAGTATTACAGAAAATTCATCTAGCTAGAGACAAATCTAGTTTTTGCATATAGTCACTACTTTAGAAACTTAGATCCTGCTACAAGCAGTCTGTTGTAGTTTTGTGGCACCTCCATATAGTATTCAGAACAGTGTTATTCAACGGCTTGTAATATATCTGTACAAAAAGGCATATAAATAAAAGCAATCTCAAAGCCACAATCTTTGTTCAGGCAAAAGCTGCCGCTTGCAAACTTGAAAAGAAATTATAGGTGAGAATATTATTTTATTATTTAGCACCTGTGAATGTTGATAAAGCTTTTTTTAATCACTGTAGTGTCTTCAAGGCTGGAGACACTTCCTATCACATCCCGTACAAATACTCAGAAAATGACAGTGCTACTGCAGCAACAAGTGTTACTGAGGCAGAGGGAGGTGGTAGTGACATTCTAGTTGCTTGACAGATTTCGTGGTTTATGTGCTTCATTTTCCTCTGGACATTGAAGGAAGTGGTTTAGCTGTTAAGGGATTTTAAGAATTAACTCATTCGGATATTACTTGCTAGTTCTTAGTATATCCTGTAGTCTGTGGTCTTCTCTTCAGCCATTGCACCTATCAAAAACAGGCAGGAGCAGATGGGACTTCTTTATTTCAGGCTAACAGATGAAAGCTGACTGTATCCTACAAGGACAAGATCACTCTCCTTAGCAAAAAACGCTGGCAGCCAACTCTAAAGAACTGTCTGTTGGGCAGCAGCCCAGCAGGATACACCATTGCTTGCTTGTCAAAAGTAGAGCATACAGCTAACCTTGCCCTTGTATTTCCCTAGCTGTAACATGTGAAAAAAGCCATGTGGAGGAAGGAGGAGCCCCATTTTCTCACCTCCTAAAGTAATGTTCCCGATCATTACTAATTCAGTCTGGCATTTCCTGTCACTCTGACTCTTTCACAGTGTTTTTGCTATGCCTGACATTAGCGCTCTTTCCCACAGTTAGGTTGGTTTTTATCTTCCTACTGCTTCTGTGGCCCTTCCAACTCAGTGACAGAGCTTTTCGTCTGAAGATACCTGGTGACCTTCTGCATCTTCCATCTCTCTTTGCACATGCCTTTCAGACCTGCCATCTGCAGGGTCTAGCAATCATTCCTTACACCTCATGCCAGTGCAAGCAAGCTGCAGGATGGCATGTTTGCCAGTTTTACTGCTTCGGTAGAGCTTATGTGCCCTGATTAGGAGTCTTCTCTGGCTCATGTTTGGGACTTCTGTATTTTTCCCAAGCCTCAAATTTCCCAGTATGAGTGGGAACTGTTTAGTTACCAATTTACACCATTAGGACTTTTCCATTTTATTTTGCTGGTTAAAATTCCCACTGCACATTCTGCATTGTCGCTTAAATACCCCTACTGTTTATTATGTCTTCAACAACTGCAGCTTTAAGAGACACTAAAGCTTAACATTAACACCTTTTTAGAGCCTTTTCTTTAGATGACTCATAGCCAAGACAGGGAAAAGGTAGCTGTTAGTTTTTTGTAAGGTTGTAGTTGGTCAGATATTAATCTAAATTATAATAACATTGAACATCTTAAGTTGTGAAATCATAGTTAAAATAATGTGGAAAAGACAGAAAGATAGACATTTTGGTGGTAGAGTGATACAGAAATGAGAAGAGAAAGAAATTCACAATATTTAAGGTGTTGAGGAAATAGAAATTTTTTTGAGGATAAGGAATGAGATCATAAATAGGACCAGAGAGAAGCAGTATGAGGGGGGAAAAAATAGAAGTCATACAGTATTAAAAAAATGTTGGTGACATGTCTTTTCCTGTCTGTCAGCATATTGTGCAAAGGCTGAACTGGAAATCAGGGGAATGTTAGAAAAATACTAATGCTTTAATGGACAGATCAATAAAAATGTGTACATCTTGATGTTAAATGAGTTCTTGTAATTAGCATCTCTAAAAGTCATTATCACATTTTACCATGTAGGCAAGATATATTTCACCAGTTGTAAGATATGTTGTTAAAGCATTTCATTCCAGCTAGTTTAGGATGATAATAAATATCATCATCACTGTACACATTGTCATTCATACATGCAGAGAAACAAGTCCATTAAGGAAGAAGTTGCCAGTATTACAGAAAAACCAAGTGGTAAAGAGCTGAAGTTCAGATACTAGCTCAGTTTCAGAACTAATGGTTGTGAATAATGGTTGAGAGCAGTCTGAGGCATTTTTAGCGTGTTTTCATTTGGAAACAAATGTGCTTGATAAGGTGTAGATTGTAATAGTTGGAGGGGAGTTTCCTCAAGTCCCGTGGAAGAATAGACAAGTCCAGTAGGGTATAAAAGCTAAAACTTTGCAATTTTGTCTTCTGATTCTGCAACCTCTACCCTGTTAACTGCTCTCAAAGCATTAGCATACTTCCTGAGAGTGCAGATGGCTGCACTGGGTAGAAGGTGCATGCTGCTTTTTTAAGTGCTCTTCATGTGCCAATTACATCATTTGGAGCTGCAGGTATTCTGACAGTTGGTCCTGACAGCACAGTATGGCAGGAAAATGGTCAATGTGAACCACAAACTCTGGAAACTGGTTTAGAAGTTAGGAAAACCAAAACTGAGTTTTCTCAAGGAATAATAAATCGCTCAATGGGAGTGGAAGGTGGGAGTCAGCTCATGTTACTGTTTACTAACAGGCATGTTAGTAATTTTAGAAATATAGTTTCTAAAATTTCATGCCTGTTTACTAACAGGCATGTTAGTAAATTTTAGAAATATAGTTTAAAAAGAAAATGTATTTTCAGGTTATACTTACGAATCTTTTGAATCAGATTGATTTAATTTTTACTTTCTCTGCTGGCATTACCATGTTTCATTTGTAATGTTTGTTCAGCAGTGGTTGTTGGTCATCTAGATGATCTAGATATGTGGAATATTATTTAAGAATACTGGCAACATTTATGAAGAGTGAAGAGATCAGATAAGTTGAAACATACCTTCTTAATGCTAATACTGCTCTGAACCTACACAGCATATTGCTAGACCTTGTGATCTTTTAATATTGATGGAGGAGCACCTATCATGTAAGCTCTCCAACTTTGTGTTATTAATTTTGGTGATTTTCCAGTGTCTCAGGAAAGATTAAGGGGCATTAATCTAGGCGCCTACCAGAGACCAACCCCTGCTCTGAGGACAAAACCATGTGGTGGTATACAAATGTAGTGCCAAAGCAAAGAAACAGATGTTAAATGACATGTTACTTCTGCCTTAGAATTTGTTACTCTCTACCTGCTTTTGCACAGAGAATATTGACTTAAGAGAATATTCTTAAAATGGTAATATTAGGAACCTAGGTGGTTCTGCACTTCACTATAAGAGGCATAGCTGGAGACTGCTGTTATATGGATGCGTTCCAAAAACATCACGTTAAAGAATTGTCTCCTGTCCATGTTCATGCCATGAAGTTGTTATGTGGTGTGGAGCAGGTCGTGAGGAGTCAGATGCTGTTTTGATCACATACATCCTTTTCTTCCAACCCCTGACTGAACTGGGGTTTCTTTGGATGCCTGAGTGAAGCCATTGGAGCCTAACTATATCTTTTTTCTTATAAGGGGGAGCTAGTAATGACGATCAGCAGTGGTGTGTAGGAGATGTTATGAAATGCTACATATTCAGAGAAAACCCCCAAAGCTTATTAGGCATCGCATATCAGGGCTCACAACTAATGGACACTCTCAAAAGTTAATTTCTCTGATTCTGTTCTGTAAGTGAACAAGTTATTATCTTCAACTCACAAAGCTACTGCCCAAGCTATGTTAAATTATTTTTGGGAAAAGCCCAATATAGAGGTGATTAGTAGCTCTGAAAAACACCAGAAAGGGCTCATGTACCTTTATCTGGAGCAGTCTGTGAATGTTTCTTCTGGATAATAGTGCTTCAGGATGCAGAAAGGACAAGGTAAGTTACAAAGTAGTTGTACCTTGGATTGCACTGCCTTTGCTGTAGCATCCTGTGGCCTGCTGGTGACAAACCTGTAGGAGGAGACTTTTGGAGACTCTGGGATCTGCTGCTGGCTTGCATTTCTACGCCCCATTTTGGCAAAGAGTCTAGGCTTGGGGCTTCAATTTCCCTCACTTTATATTAAGATGCATTTTTATTTCATGTGGCTGGAAGTCACATATAATTGAAGAAGCCTGGAGCCCTGGATCCCTTCCATAATCTTCCTTATCCATGGGCATATGGATAAGGTTGATGAAACAGCCTAGGGAATTCCATTATCCCTGTTTACTTAGATTTGTCCCTCTATGGCTCTTTGCATCCCTCCATGGCTTTGCCTGCTTCTCTTGTGCTGTGACACAGGGAGGGAGCTGGCAAGGGATCAGGACAGGCAGAATGTGGCTGCCTAGCTGCAGTGAAAGCAGCAGCTTAAGAATAGTAGCTTTTGTTTTTAAACCGTCAAACTGATACGAGGAGCCAGGAGAGCCTACTAATGTGACTGGCTGCCTGGAAAAAAATCAAACTTACAGTGCATGTTAAAAAAGAGGAACAAGGAAAAAGATGGGTTGATACACAGACACTGAGCAATGAATTTGATTGAAGGCTTGGAAATGTTTTAATAAAGAATGGTTAAAAAACTGTTCAGTGGCCCTAGTTTTCAAATCTTCTGGCTATGATACAGGATTTTTGTACAGAAGGAATATTACCTCTCATAGTCATGCCTAACTTTTTCATCCAACTTTCATGCTGAAAATAGAATAATATATCGGTACATATAAAACATCAAGTAACAGTAATACTAGTAAAAGAAGACTTAAGTCTGAAAACTGAGGTATTAAAAACAAAGAAGTTGCAATTTTTGCTTATATTTAGCAGTGGCTTATTCTGTGGCTTCTGTAAGTGACATGCTTTTCCGTAAAGTGTGATTATGAGTGTGTTATCTACTATGCAGCAAACAGTATGACAGTGATGAGTTAGCATTTGCATAGATGTTTGATTAATAAACCTTTTGGCTCAAACAAGTCCCCACAGCTTTTTTTTTCCTCCGTTTATTTTTTTTTCCTTTGGTTTGCATACAGATGTGGGAATAAAACTCTCATGCTGTGCATAAATTGTAGTGCTCAATCTATAGATTTTTCCTGATCCAATTTCTGATTAAGAGCTAGAAAATAAATAGCAATAGAAACCCAGTTAGTTTCGTGTGCTAACATATGGTTGCTCAATGCAGATCTTGGGAGGTTATAAAATTAACCCATTTTTACAAGTCACCTGTATACCGTATAATTATTTTACACAGCTGTGAGTAAAAGTAATTACTTTTTTATAGTCTCAGATATCCTGGAGCGGATTCCTTCCAGTGCACTCATTTTCTTGGTATGTGGATATAGCTAAAGCATAATCTCTGACTGACGCTGACTAAATCTTGCACAGTGTATGTCACTTTGATTTGTTGCATACTCTGCTACAGTTTAGGGTTCATTAATTCTGCTGAACCTAAAAAATTCACACTGCAGTCTCTTTTATCTCTGAATAGGTATCTTCATAAAATTTTGTTTATTGTCTAGAAGTTTTGTAGCAAGGGACTAGTTACAGGAAGTAATTTTGTGTTTAGTGGGTACATTTGCTAATGGGTTTCTTTATGTCTTAGTGCACCATCCATTTTGGCTTTGGGGGGCTAATGTTCTTGCCTTCTTTCTCTGTTTATTCCTGTATATTTTCATCAAAGTTTCTTCACACTAAAGCCCATTACTTTGTCACATATTATTTTTTAAATTAATGTATTAACACTCTATTTCCTAGAGCATCTCCTTCTGGCTCTAGACAGAGTTGATACCGAAGTATGTCCAACATTTCTCTGACTGCAGAACATTGCTACCCATGTTACATGGATGATAAGCATCAAAACTCAAACTCATGCAGATTACATTAGGATTTGTTATTAGTCCATTAATCTTAAAGGTCTCGGAAATTACACATTTCAGTTGTAACAGTTTATGGAGTTACATCTACTACTGGAAGACAAAGGACAGAGTGACAATCTTTTCTGAGCACTCAAAGTAATGAAAGTAGAAAGCAGACATTTGCTGTTCTTTTAAAAAATACTGTCGTAGCAATGGTCTGTGAGCCTCTGATATCTTTTTTGAACAGAAATGGTGCAGCACTTACAAGCCACAAGCATGGAGCCCTGTGAAAGCAAGCAAGAGTCCTATTTGGATATAAATGCAAAACAGTTCCTTTTCTGAAAACGAAATCATATGTCAAGTGTTTAATTGTGATAACAGAATGGGGTTTGCTATTCTTTTAAATGAGGTGAGGTCAACGTTGTAGTACTGTCCTGGTTTCGACTGGCACAGAGTTCATTTTTCTGCAGCTGGTACAGCTGGTACAGTGCTGTGTTTTGGATTCAGTATGAGAATAATGTTGATAACACACTGATGTTTTAGTTGCTGCTATGTAGTCCTTACCCCAGCTCAAGGACAGTTTTGGTGTCTCGTGCTCTGCCAGCAGGCAGGTGCACAGAGAGGCAGGAGGGAGCAAAGCTGGAGCAACTGACCTGAGCTGGCCATAGAGCATCATGCACAGTGTATAAACTGGGGAGATGCCCAGCGAGGGGACTGATCGTGGCTCAGGGATGGAGGCTGGCATCACTCGGTGAGTGTTGAGCAATTGTATTTGCATCACGGAACCCCCAAGTCTAACTTTGTGTGCTCCACCCCATCCCACTGAGGTTGGGGGAGGTGAGTGAGTGCCTGTGAGGTGCTGAGTTGCCAGCTCAGCTTAAACCAGGACAAGTAGCTACACAGATAGGTGACAGCAAAACACCCCTTGTAAGGCATGTATTTGGTAAGATATTTTGGCTCTAAATTTATATGCCTTTCTGTAATTGTAAACTGAAGAAGAATGTAGCAATTGAGACAATATTTGTGTAAACTCATTCTTAATGTAAATTGCAGTTTGTGGAGTCCTTGAACAATTGCTTTATGTTTTTCTGAGGCTTTTAATTGCTTCTGAGTAGGAAAGAATTCTGGTTTTGTCTGAAGGAGGTTAGACATCTTCCAGGTGGGATGATCAAAATCTGTTAGACCCATCAGTCAGGCCAGAGGTGGGTTTACACAGGATTCTGCATACTCTGGCTTTCGGCCTGGCAAAACACTCAACCCTGCTTAATCCCAAGGGCACTTTCAGACAGAGCTGTGCTGAGAGTCAGTGGAGAGGCATTACTGGATAAATGCCAAGGGCTTTTTCATACCTTCCAAGGAAAATACTGTCCTCTCATATCCAGTCCCTCGAGTTCTCCTTTGCATTTTCCTGGGCTCAGTACTTGCATATGGGTGGTGTCACAGGGTGGGGATGGGAGGGTTTCAGAGGAGAAAAATTGTGTGCTGCCTGTGTGCTGAGAAAGTAACTCAATGCATTTAAGGTCCCTTACTTGTTTTTGTACCTTTGTGCATTCTTCCTCAAAGCAGCTCACTTTTTCACTGTAAACTAGTGAGAAAGTGGGATATAAGCAGGACTCTTACTTCATCCACAACCAGGGTATACTTGCATAATGTGTGGAAGTAGAGAATATGAGAAAATCCTAAATGTCGACTCTCTGAATAACCTTTCCATTGTACTTCATCTCCACTCTTCACATTTGGTATCCAAACAAAGTATGTATTAATATAAGCAGAGGTGATTTCACCCATGTAATTTCTTTGACTCATCATTCTTTCAAACTATAAAAAAACCTTGACATCTTGTGAAAGCTTAATGATAAAAGTACTTCTGTATGTAGAGGGAACAGCATGGAGGAAGCATGATTTACTTACCTAGGAAAGGCGCCTGGCAGTTGTGGGCACCTCTTCACATTAAACTGCTGCAAAGATGAGTACAGAAAAATGGGAAAATCTATACATTTTAAAGTCCAGCTGGTGAATACATTGTGGTGATAGTCACAACTGGATTAATGCTGATCTCTTTTGCACATTCTAGGTGCTCATTCAGAGCAGTGCATTGGACGCATATCTTGTTTTAGACTAAAGAAATTAGCTTCTTGATATGTAATAGCTGCAGAGCAACTTGGGAAACTGGTGATAGATCACAGATGACACAAGGGTGAGGCAGCACAGCCCATAGGGATTATGACATATTGCTGTGAATATTCAAAGCTGCTCTTTCTAAAATAGCAGAATGCTGCTGTACCTAGAAAAGTCAGGAAGGATAACTTTTATTCTGAGAAATACTGATTTGAGAGGGCATTAAGAATTATTTAAAGCTTATTAATTTATTGAGCTGTAAGAATGTCCGAACCAAAAAAAGAGCAAGGAAAGTATTTCACCCTCCAGCCTCCCCTCGTTTCATATGAACTTGGTATTGGTCTCTGATCCACCTTTGAGAAATGGGGGGGTTTCAGCTGCTTCTGAACAAGATTATAGACCTGAATATCAGAGCAAATAATCAGTAACTTGATTCCCAGTGCAGCTGATCCTTAAATGACCAGTCTGTGTACAACATAAAAGAAGTCATTTATGACACAAAAAACCTTAATTGACTTTGACCTCTGTTCCAAGATCCCTTTTTTATCAATCCAGTAAATCATACCTGATTAGAATGGAGCTTTCTAAAGTAACCTAATTTATTTCTTCAATAGGAGCATTCATTAAAAGGGGATTTAAAAATTTTTTTCTTTCTCTAATATTTCTGTCCACATCATCCATGTTATCAGTTGCGCCCTTATGGAAGGCAAGGAATTTTATAAGCCAGAGTTTTGATAGCATGTGAAGTAGACTGTGGGAAAGGAAGAGGTGGTAGTTGCCTGTTTTAAAGCTTCTGAAGTCTGGCTTCCATTACTTGGGCACCTGGTGAGATCTGTTGAGAGCTTCTTCACAGCCAGAAATTACTCTGCAAGGTGCTGAGCTGCTCAGCATAACATGCTCTCAAATCCATCAGAAAATGGGAAGCTGTGTCTATAGAAAGCAGACTTCATCCATATCCAGCTTATTCTCCTACTGATGGCAATTCTGACGCCATTTGTTGGGGCACAGTGTCACAGACATCTAAATATGATTTGAAATATGCCTGTATTGCCCAATAATTTATGACTGAAAAAATATTAGCTGTTGCATATGAAAAATAAGAACTTTCACTAAATCTTAGGTATGTATCTTTGGCAAGGAATCTTTGATGCCTTTGGTTAAAGTACGAGGGATTTGGAAAAATAAGACTAGCTCCCAAGTCCGACTGTTTCTTCTCCAAAAAGCCTGTTGACTGTTTTTGGCAGTACATAAGAACCTGACACAATTTTTAAAAAAAAAAAAAAAAAAGGAAACCTAATCCCTGCTAAAAATCTTCTGAAAGGTGATAGCATTTTTTATGTGATTTGAAGATACGATGGAGAACTTTGTGTCAGCAATTCTTTTGGTAACTGGATTTTTCAAATGTCTGTTTTGACCCAGAGTTTTTAGGACCCGAGACTTACTTCCCAAATTAAATAACCCAATGTGAACAATATAGATTTTTTACATTGGAAACACCATGTCAGCAAAATTAAATTAGAAGATCTCAGAAATTCTGGTGCTGTTTCACTATAATCTGTAAGTGAGGGATATTTTTTGAGTATACTGTCTGTAGCTGAATTTCATATGAAATTCAAACAAGTATATGAAACACATGTATCTTTTAATCCCTAGAAATGTACAGGTCTTCACAACTAGGGTAAAATTCTGGTTTGACTCAGCTGCAGTGGTCCCAGTGAAAGCAGAAAATATTTCAATATTGTGTAAGTCGAAGAGACTCTAGAGAAAGCAACCATACCAGCTCAAGTACATATGTGTAAAAAAAAAAAAAAAAAAAAAAAAAAAAAAAAAAAAAAGGTGCTACAGGGAGAAAAGGAGTCTTGAGGTAACCCTAGAAATGTCATGATTTAGGATAATTATGTCCCAGGCGTTGCTCTACATTTGTCAATGAATTACTTCTAGGAAGTTGCCTTTTTTCAGATTATAATTGTCACTGTAGGCATAGAGTGAATAAAACTCAGTCATGCTCTTTTCATACAGAGGAAAAGATGATCTTCATTCTTAAACAATTTTTTTGTTTTATGCAGAGAATAGTGTCTCTTTTTAATACAAAAAGCCTGAGATGTCATTATCCTGCTGTATCTTACTCTTCACAGAACTTTGAATATATCCTTTCAAATTACTTCCTCCAGTGATTTCCAAAGGTTCTGCAGTAAGGAACTGCTGTTAGGTCTGGTAAAGCTGTAAAGAAATATTACAAATTAATGGTTTGTAGGACAGCACCAAAACCCTATTTTGTCCAACAGAAACGTAAACCCTTGAGTACCCCAAGTCATCATCTGACTAGTCCTGAGTTGCTTTGATGGAAGAACTCTTCATAGTTTTATTTTTGGAAAGGTTAATAAAGCCCCTCATAAATTCCTAATCTGAATTTAAAAAGGGTTAGAAATATTCATCCTCTCCTCAATCCCTTTTTACTATGGGTAGTTGCCTTAGGCAAATTTTAAAGATGTGCTGTTACTTACAACATGTCTTTAGAATTCAGATTTCTCTCTAGTTAGTTCAGATGAATGAATTAGACCTCATTACACATATTTTACTATTGATTGTATAGACACAAAAAAAAAAAAGCCGAAGACACTAATTATTCATTTACATTTCCTATGTAAATTGTGGTGGTATTCAGTGTTTCTGAATACAGATAATTCTGCAGAGTAGGGGGAGGAAGGAAATGGTACCTTACAGGCAATTTGTGCCTTCATTTTATTCATGAGCAGGATACTATGATGAAATTTCTTCACTATTCTGTTATGTATCCAACGAGAAAGAGTATTTTAAGCTTTCTTTGACAGTAATTAAACATATTCCAGATTTGGTATGTTTTTTAAAAATTATTAAACTGTTCATCTTTCTTTTTATGAAAGATGTGCTATACAGTATGTGGAGATAAAACACAAATCAAAATTAGTAAAATCAGTTTTTATTGAGAGATAAGGCTTGGTTATAAGTTGAGCAGCACAAACATGTTTGACCATAGCTTTAAATTGTCTGTGTTCTCTATGGTCTCATGGAAAAGCAGCAGTTCACTAGTTTGCCTGTCTGTACTGGGAATGTGATTTCATGAGGCTGGAGGTAAAGATCTTTTTCAACTTCAGGCACAGTGAAGCCTTTGGCAGGCCTACATAGGCACATTTACATACAATTTTTATTAAATTAACAAGAAATCACAGAAACTATACTCATACTGTGCTACAGTGATTGACCAAAGGGTCTTGTCTGGTCACAATCGAAAAATAAGGGTAGTCCTCCTCGGGTAGTCCTCCTCTCTGGGAAAGTGAGGGTAGGAAGAAACTGCAAGAGCAACAAGCCGCACCTATTCGGATCTGTTCAGTCAGTCATTCAAAGCATAGCTGGCTGATGCTGTTGCAGGGAAAAGTACCATCTTTTGATCTCATCGCAGTTCTGTCGGTCAAAGTGTAAGAATGGTCTGTTCTTCAGCTTTTATGAGGAAAAAAATAGATTTTGGAACAGTAGTACAGAATAAAATGCTGCAAGTAAATGAAGCTGTCTTGAACTAATACATTTTCAGCGCAAATAGTTTGGAGGCTGTCAAGAGTGTCCTGAAAATGTAAAATGTTGCTTCCTGTTTGCAGTTGAACCATCCTTCCAGCAAGTATTTTGTGAAATATTTTAATAACAAGTAGACATGGAAACAGTTCAAGTCAATTTGCTTTAAACATTTAGCTACCTTTGTTATTATTTTCATCTCTTAGTGCCTTTTCCTTATGTATGTATGTATGTATGCACATACATTTGTGTGTATGTATGTTAAATGTAACTTTAGTATATTCCTGAGCATGGAGTCGAAGTAAGATATTTTGCAACAATTTAAAGTCTTTGAAAATATGTGATGTCGTTTTGGTTCTCACTTTTGTACTTTCAGAGCTCTTTCAGTGTGGCACATTAACTGCATCAGTATTACTGGTTTTAGTCAGAATTGCTGTAAGATACAAATGACACCAAAATAAGGAAAAAAACCTACTCATTTTTGGTATACAGTAACTGTATATACAGTCATGAATATACTGTTTACGAAGAGTAGCTGGAGCTCTCTACAATTATGTGTGCCATTTGCTGGACGACCAAAGAACAACTTCATTTGTATTAAACGAGAAACGTTGCTGTTTGCCATCCTCCCACTGTTCAGTGCTGTGTCTTGATAGAAGTAAAACTTATTATGTGTCTCCAAGAGCTCTACAGAAGTGTGCATAAATTAGGGGTAAGAAAAGTACAGTGCAATTACAACAGCTGTGTTTGTTTCTCACATCAGACTTCTGAACTGGCTATGTTGGAGGAAATTTCAGTTCTACATAGGATCACAGGCTGTGCATCTCTTTAAGATCTTACTTTGTATTTTACCTCTCAGGTTGGTACAGGAGGATGTGGGAATGGACATCCCCTTAGTTGATGGTGTACCAAGCCCCAGTTCTGCAGAGATGAGACCTGGTGAGAGAAGCTCTTGCTCATTTTCTGAGTTGTATCTTGTTCTTGTGGCATTTAATTATGCATTGAGAATGATGTTTCTGTGCTGATAAAGAATCAGTTCAGTGCTAAAAAGAAAAAAGCATTAAGTTTGCTTTATTTAGTCAATTTTCTTCTTCACTTGAGAAATAATAATTATAGTGTATTTTCTTTCGTGCATTGTTACCACTTGTTTAGTCTTTGTAAAGTTTTAGTAGTCTGTATTATTATTGTAGTATTTACTACTATGTAAGTGAACTAAGTTAGAACAACTTGAACTGCCATACAAGGCAGAGGCAAGGAGCAAAGGTAATCTAGCTTTTGTCTTTTTGAATATTACTTCTATTTAACACTGATTAAGAGATTCAGAGATTTTTAAATTTGTTATTGTATTCAGTAAGATATTGTATAGTTAAAGCTAAAGACGTAAGTATTTGTAAATCAGCACCAAATGCATAAGAAAATAAATATTTACAAAGAAAATAAATATTTATTTCGCTCATGAATTTTCCCAGGACTCAGCAATGTCTTGATACATAACTCAGATTATTTATATTTGCTCTTTAAATTCTTAAACATTGTGGGTCAGAGTATGTTCAAAACCTGATTTCTCTCTGATGATTGCAAAAAAGTGAATCTGGATTTAGCATAATTTAAGAGCTCTGAGCTACATCTGCTTCTCCTGTAGATTCTTGGTTTTTTCATTAAACATTAATGTTGATATTTGTGTTTTGTGTTAGATGGTCTTAAATGTCATGGTGTTATTAGAATTGGTCTGTCCCAATGTGTTTAAAGGTCATTTTTGAGTCCCTGGGAGATTAATTGTATGTGGAGCAGATAAAGTTATATTTTTCTTCTTCTTTTTTCTTTTTCATTCAGAGCCTCCCAATTCTCTTGATCTTAATGGTTCCCAGCCCAGAAGGATAAAGCTCACTGCTCCAAACATCAATCTCTCTTTGGACCAGAGTGAAGGGTCTATGCTTTCTGATGATAATTTGGATACACCAGATGAAATTGACATTAATGTAGATGACCTTGACACTCCTGATGAAGCAGACTCTCTTGAATGCACGGGACAAGGTAATATTCTAGATTGTGGAAGCTGAGTTCCTCTCTGTTTCTTTTTTGACTATTGACGTGATCGGTGTCATGTTTTTCAGATTATCAGTATGGTTAAAGCATTTGAGAGTTAATGCTAGACAGCCAGATATTTTTACTGTCTGCTATTTTTTAACCTTTATTCCTCCTGTGTAATGCATTATCCTTCCATTTATTCAGAGTGTAGAAAGAAATATTACAATTGACTTAATAAAGTAAGATCAGCTACCTAGGGAGAGTCAAAGTCCTGACTTTGTCCAATACCAGAGCACTTGTCTGAAAACAATTGCTGAAGAAGGAGAAAGCAGTTGACCAGTGCTGTAGAGAGGGCTGTAGCCAACTGCAGCTTCTTGTACCTCTGGCCAGCTCTAGATTACAGTTACGTCAGTCATATTTAGGAGTTTAACTTTATGCAAAATGTGGTGGCTGCACCAAAGGTCTTGCAATATGTAAGTGAGGTAGACACAATGTGAGAGGTCTTTTTTTAGGAAGAAAGATCTGCTTTTTACTCTCATGATTAGAAAGCTGTGATGTGGAAGATGTATGCATAGCATGATAAAGCCAGCTCAGGAGATGGGCCAACAGAATTCTTTGTTCCACTAATTTGAATGTCCTTTCTCAGCAGGGCTTGCTGTATAAATAGATGCACCCTGACATGTGCAATGGATACTTCACTCTTCCTTCACGTATTGATGATTTTCTCTCATAGAAATACGATGTAAAAGTTTCACTCAGGTTACTTCGTTTCATGATAGGGTGTTTCTTATTCCTTGCTAGTACCTTATAAAATGTGTAAGAACTGTAATTGCTGATGTAAATACGTACTGATCATAAGCTATTTGAGGGGACAAGTGTGAACATTTTACAACCTAGAGCAGAAAGAAACTTTAAAAATGGATCAGTTTAAATGGAATTTTCCCATGCATTTACTTTTCTGAATGCTGGTGGGGTTGCTGGAGCATACAAGAACAGTTGCATCATTTTAAGTGGTATTGCCAAAGAGGCATTACTGTGTACTCAATCATGCATGAGTGTCTCCAACATTACTTCTCATTAGGAGGCCAATTTCCTTATGGGTAGATGCAGAGTGTGGTGACCAGTTGCTTGATGGTTAGAAGATCATATAGCAGAGGTTAAAACTAACACACACACACAGACTCACATGCTTAGACTATTGTGACCAGCATGTGAGAGGAAAAGTCTCTTTCTGCAGTAGAACAGATTTTTCTTTTACAGCCTCAAGTAATTAAATTCAACTCCAGTGATTTTGGTAGCAGTTGTATTGTTGGCAAGAATTTCTTCCCAGTGGTTTTTTTGCTGCTTTCTAAATATGATGATTTGTTCAGTTCTTAAATTTGGACCAATTTCCCCAAACTCCTGAGTGAAGAGCTCAAGGTCTGTCTGCTTTGGGTGACATTTACACAGTTGTGAAGTTTGTTTTTCGATACTTAATAATAAAAATGTCTTCCACTGAGATGAGACATGAAAAAAGTAGAAAAGAAAAACAAAAAAAGCAACATTTTATCAAAAGAAGGCAGCAGTAAAAGAAGTTGGCTATGTAATGTTAATCAGATAGCTAAGATTGTAGTTACTAGAACTAGTGCAGAATAGCTTATTTGGATGGTAAATGGCATTTGTTATCTTTGTAGTCCTGTACTCTACTGTTAGCTGGTATGCACTCTGATGTTACCAGCACTCGCAATCTCCCACAGTTCAGTGTTTCTACCTGCTGCCAAACCCAGGAAAGTAAATACTGAGAAAATATAGCTGCTGAGACCAGAGAGAAGAGAGATTTTTGTCATGATCAGACTGTTGAAGGTCCCTTTGAACTACGAGAGGCAGCTGAGTAAAGTGAAGCTGTTACCGTGGTTCAGGGGTCCACCTCACCACTGAAAAATGTCTGTGTATTATAATACAGAAATCCATTTGTTTAAAAGAATGGTGAAGAAGAATCATCACAACTACAAGAAAATAGATGAGAGCAGAAACACTAAAGTACTTGCCTTAAACTAGCACCTGACTTGTTAGAGATTGGTTCACTATCAGTTTCACAGGGTGGGGTTTTTTTGTAACTAATGCCATACATTCCAGCATTCTCTTTCAGAAGCCATGCTAGTTTCTGAAACAAGTTTTTTATGATTATTGCTTTAGATGACATAAAAATTGCACTTCTGAAAACCATATATGATTATCAGTGAAGGCCTGGTCTCAAATCAGCACTATTTATAAAGTAAGAGTGTTTATTATTTTTTCTGCAGATATTTATTTCCTTTCTGAATTTCACACTGGTGCATCTTTCTCTGCAAAATCAACACTCCAGGCAGTAAAGGAGAGCTACTTCATCAGGAAGAGGAAATTTCTATAAAACAGTAGTTTGTGTATCAAATTTCAACGTCATAAGTTTTATCAGGATGTTGGTAATTTTTCATTGTCTGCAGTTTCAACCAAAAAAGAAAAAAAAAAATCAAACCCCAAAAGCAGTTTCATCATTGGTTTGCCAGCTACCTAGCCCAGCCTCTTTTCATGAAAGTTTGTTCTGCCAGCTACACTTCTCTGTCTCAGTCATGTTCTTTCTGCTTCACAAGGAATCAGGTGACCACACAGTCTTCCTAGGCTGTGCTGATAGTCCCATGTATCTATTCTAAAAGTACTAGAGCTGCATAATAGTACCCTGTGGAGACCCTATATCCTTACAGGAATGAGCTGCCCTGCAATGGGCTGTCAAAGTTGGCATAGCTTGACTGTACTCATGTAATTTTCATATGGCAACCAATAGCGTCTTTGCAAAACTGACAACATACAAAATTGCACCGAGGTACCTAGGTTTGCAGGTAGTGGGGTTAAGCATTTTGTAGGCTTGTTCCCAGTGTCACAGAATGTGTGCTATTTCAAGGCTGAATGCTATTGTTAAACGTCACAAGCATTATGCCCTGAGAAAGGCATAAATATATACCTCAGTTGCTCAATATATAATCTGCTGAGCTGCAACTGTTAAACCAATTCAAAATACTGTACTTGAAAAAAACACACCTTTTGTCAGACTGTCCTTCTTTCCAACCTAAGATCTTCTCAAATTCACTTTATGTGGGGTTCCTAAGGAAAAAAAAGCTTATTTGGCCACATTATATGTGCACGTGTATGTATTTCTTGGTTTTCCATCCCTGTTTCCACAATTAAAACAATTTTATTTTAATACATTTTTAACTCATTGGCTGGTTAGACAGTGAGGTAGGAGGTGAAATATTCCTCCTTTCTTTCAATATTCCAGCAGGCAGGACAAGGTAAAGTAGAGAATTGTTTATAAACTCAGCTTTCCTTGCACATGAGAGAATCTACCTCAGAGAGGGGCACCTTCTGCCCATATAAATCCCTAATAATGCTTTGTATTAGGGACAGAAAATACAAGACAGGCAGCAGTAGAAATTCAGACTTTGTTAGTCCTAGTGTAACAATAAATATATGCTCAACCTATATATTTAGAAGCTTTTTCTGTGTGTTTAGAGAAATCTGCTGTTCCTAACAGATTTGGTGGTATTAGTGGAGAAGTTTATAGGTTTTAGTGGAGAAGTTAGTTCTACAAATTAATAGTTAGTACCTGTATGTATATGTGCATGTAGCTTCCATATAGGTATATGTGGTGTATATATACAGTCTGCTATCATATTCCTGATTTCATAGATAACAGATTTAATTCTTATGATATACTAGTGTGCTTTAAGGATCATATACTTCAATTTGTGTGAGTGGTTCAAGAAGCAGCAGTGATCGAAGAGGCACATCTGTAGAATACATAAAAAGGTTTGAGGGCACCTATGAAACATGCTGTTCTTTGCTTCTTGTCAATTAAAATTGCTTCTTTTAGTTTATTCCTAATTCTCATAGATCACCTTGGTATTTTCAAATAGGATGTCTGCAGCTTTTTCTGTACACATGTGTATGTCATTAGGTATCTCATTGTATCTTTGTTTAGTTACCTTGCTTATTGACTTGCAATTCAAATGCTGCTCTTTTGACTGCAGAGCAAGCATAATGCTTTAAAAAGAGCATTTGCTTCAAATATTGTCATGCATAAAATTTACAGAACCTTTACCATGAAGGTAAATTAATATGCACACAGAACCACATAGACAAAGGTACTTCCGTAAGAATAGTGCAAGAGAGGGACTTTTCCCCTCTATGGAAAACACAGTATATTGTAACAATAACTAAAAGGTGAAGTAAAATAATTCCAGCTGTGGACATAATCACTTTTCATGTCACTTGCTCTGTAAACAGCCATTAAATTTGAAAAAAATTGGAGTGCACTTGAATTTGTTAAAAGCCATTTCTTCAATGTGCAGTGAAAATGTAGATTTTATTAATTATTTCACAGTTTTTTTGAAGCTAAGAGTATTCAGTGGTGAGACTTTATAGTCACTTGTCAGCCATACAGTTAATTTTTTGTGGTCCTTGTGTCTGCAAACTACATGTACGTGTTCTCTCTATAGAACAGGTCAGACAACCTGGCTGCTCTATACTTCACATCTGTGAGAGAAATGGTATTTAACCTCAGACAGTCCTAGGGGGAGGTAACTACTGTGCTTATAGGAGGAGTCAGCGTGACTGAATTAGAGGAAGATGAGTGTTCTTTACGTTTGGTGATAGTGGATGTAAAGAGATTGGAAACAAACTGGGAAAAAGTTGAGGAGCTATTGCTCTCTGGTAATTCTTCTCTAAACAGGAAGTATTGCTGTGTTCACGTTTATTTTTTTGGTTTTTGTTTGGTTTTTTAGCATAGTTCTCATACCTGCAGCATAGATTTGAGGAGGCCTACAGTGCAGTAACTCTAGCGAGCAGCTGCTCAGTTTTACCAACTGGGTACAAAAATTCCTTCATGGTATTCTGCATAGTGATAATTACTGTTGTTCTTTTTATGTTCATAATGATGAAAAGTCTTTAAAAAATGGGAACTTCTCATTTACTGACTGTCAGATGATCTCGTTCTTCTGTTATTTATAGCAGTACTGTAAAAATCCAGGTAATTTCAGTCATCCATCTCAAATATATGAAACAGCAAAAATATATTAGAGCTTTAACAGAAAGGGCTAATACATTTGTTTTACTTTTCAGAAGAGCAGACTACTGCTAAGGATGCTTCCCAGGAGGAGTCTGAATCAATTCCAGAGTACACTGCTGAAGAAGAGCGAGAGGACAACAGGTTATGGAGAACAGTGGTTATTGGAGAGCAAGAACAGAGAATTGATATGAAAGTCATTGAACCGTACAAAAAGGTCATTTCACATGGAGGTAGGAGAAGCTGTAAGCATTTTTTAAATTGATGTAAAAAAGTCATGCCTTATTGATCATGATTTATCTTTATTTTCATTCCGTTATCATACTGACAAGGGGAGAGAGAATTTAGTTTTCAGCCTTGGCTGAAATCAACCTGGCTTTCAGTTCAATGTGGCAATGACTAATAAGCATTTTATAGTCAAAGCTACTTCAAAAGCAGTACCCTGACATATATGTGTCAAGAACGATCTGGTCACTGTAGGCTAAAACTGTCTTGAACAAGGAAAAAAGCTTTTGACCTACAGCAAAATAAAATTTTGAAAACTTTATTTGATGGGTTTTGACAAAACCTTTGCATGAAGAAGTAAAATGTTCTGTGATTTGCTGAATGATATATGTGGTTTCACAGATGTAAACAAGCAGAGTGGCAAAAGAAAAAAAGATAATTTTCCCTGGGGCTTGCATTCATCTGGCTACTCGCCTTGTGCTATTTTTCTGCCATTTATAGTTGTCAGCAGCCTTTCACCAGAAACTGGTTTCTGGGATTTTTTACATGATTTGTTAATGATATTTAAATAAGATATCAAAGAAAACATTTAAAGTAGGAAAATGACTCCATGTGCTTGCTGTATTTTCTCATTTGCTCATCTGCTTTCTGGCTTGCTCAGAGAATTTATAATTTCAGTGTTACTAGTACACTTCTGTACAAATTATTTCAAAGGATAAATATTTCTGTAAATGTTGAAGGAAGAAAATTTTGAAAAACTTTCTAAGTGCCTTTTACTTGGTGTCTCAGGTTTGGATTATCTTGGATTTTATATTTTTGGAGACCACTCTTTGCTATCTGCTAAGAAAGGCATTAGGTTAAGATGAGTTGTTTTATTCCTGCAAAAACTGAGGCAGGCAACTTAGCATGTCAGAGGTAAGATTTGTAAGTTTATATGAAGATGCTTTTGCTACAGTGTTGTTGATCTGCAGCATCAGCTAAAGATACTAAAATATTAAAGTTCAAATATTTTCAGTGTTGAGCCTCTATCTGGTAAAATTACATTAAAAAATTATAGTTAATTTTTACATTAAAAGCAGCTAAATGCTAACCTACAGGTATTCACAGTGGCCAGTGTACAGAAGGTTTAATCAGAATTAATAAAGATGTTTAAGCCCCCAAGCATTTTTCCACTGCAACACTACCATCAAAGATTTATGAGTGTGATGACACCTCAGACACAGTTTAGCAAACATACACAGATGGCTTAATTTAGGAAACAAACACAAAATATTTTGGGGCCTTGCTAATGTTGTTTATTTATAGATTTTTGTATGCTGTAAACTAGTCAATATGCATTTGCAGTAAAAACTTTTATATTTCCTACTAGATATTGATGTGTGTGTTTATATCAGCTTTTGTGAAAAATTAGTGTTTAATGGGAGGCTAGGTAATTCAGCTGGACTCTCAGTATTAAATAATTTGAATTCAAATTTTACATGTCTGGCATTTTGTTTTGTTAGATCACTGAAATGTAAGATAAAGAGCATTAAGTTTTCTTTGCATTTGAAAGGGTGCTTGTCAATAGCATTAGTCATTGTTAAACAAACAGTGTGAGATTTAACACTAAGTTTTAGCCTGCCACTGCCTAAACTGGAAAATTTTCCTGAGATCTAGGCAAACCAAAGTAAGTTAAGGACTGGATTAAAGTCTGTGTTTATGGAGTGGCAGATTGATAATGAGGAAATAAAATAATTTTGTTGCATCTATGGTGGAAAACTTTGGGCAGCTCAAACAGTTTCTACATTATGGTAGCCAGGCCAATTCCGAATGAAGTTCCCTTGGGCAGTACTTCAGTAGAGTGTTTAGAGGGCCAGGAGTCTTCTCTTTAATCTCAAGAATAATAATAGGTTCTGACTAAAATTAGTCAACTGGAAGTTAAGTCAAGCAGCTCTGGATGATTCAAATATCTAGTGAACATTCCTCCCTGCCAAAAGACAGGTAACAGAAAATGCAGGATCTAGGTGGTAGCCACAAAATAAGAAAGGGGAGGGTAGACTTGGTAGCGTAGGTGTGAGATTGTCTTCAGCCTATACTGATGGGAAAATTTCTTAGAGGTCTTTCTCTTTGCTTAGATTGAGATTTTGGCTTTTAGTGGCTTTTAGTGAAAATGGCTAGAAAAAGCCAGAAAAATGGCTTTTACTGGATTTTAGTGATGAATTGAAATGCACTTGTCCCTAGGCTGAACATTCCTGCTCTTCAAGCATGTGTGAGGAAAAGTGGCTTAGCTTCATCTGTGAGTTTTTCCTGTATGTGTTGTTAGTTATCATCTGCACGTAATCATTTTGCTTTCCATGAACTGCAAACTGTGCTGGGTAATATAGTGGACACAATGGGCTCTTACTGCCTAATTCCTGTGCCAGCTGGACAGATTGCTTTATGGCAGGATGATATAAAGTCTTTTAAAGTTTCATTAAATATATGGAAGGAGGAAAATGTCTCCCTAGTTCTGTATTTGTAAACCTGAGGGGGAGAGAAATACTGCTTTATTCCTGTTGTTGTTTAAACCCAGCTGGCAACCAAGCCCCACACAGCCACTCGGTCACTCCCACATGGTGAATCAGAAGAGTGAGTAAACTCTTGGGTTGAGATAAGGACAGTTTAATATGTGAAGCAAAACCTGTGCACACAAGTAAAGTAAAATAAGAAATTCATTCACCATTTCCCAAGGAAGGCAGGTGTTCAGTCGTCTTCAGGAGACCAGGGCCTCATCACAGGTAAGGGTATTTTGGGAAGACGAAGGCCATCACTCCAAATGTCCCCTCCTACTTCCTCCTTATTCCCCTCTTGAGTGTGGTGCCATATGGTCTGGAATATCCACATGGTCAGTTGGGGTCAGATGTCTTGGCAGTGCCCCTTCCCTTTCCAAGTTCTTGTGCATTCTCAGCCTGCCCACTGAGGGGTGAGGGGCACTATGAAAAGCAGAAAAGGCATTGGTGCTTTGCGAGCACTGCGCAGCAATAACAAAAGCATCTCTATATTATCAACCATTTCATTACAGTGCAAAGCAAAACCACACACACTTGCCACTGTGAAGACAATTAACTATCTCCCAGCCAATACCAGCACAATTCCAAATGATCTAGCTGAATAATAATTTGTGCTTAAAACAGACTAGAGTTCCATGAGCACTTTAGTTAAGCTTGGGTATTTCTCTCTGGTATCCAGAAAACACTGTAAAAGTCTTAAAATCTCTTTATGGGAAGATTTTTTAAGTGGTAGTATTATCATTTAATTTTTGTCAGAGCATGTTCCTGTCTCTGAGGGGAATTAAAGTTTCCTTCACAAATGTTGTCATCTCTCCCTCCTGGTCAGTTTTCTCTAGACTCAAAAGGCTTTCAAGTGTTCTCTGAGAATATCCATCTTCTGTTGCTCTGCATCACTCGTGCTATCTACCTACAACCATTCCTACCACACCTTTATAAATTGCCTCCTGATTGTATGTGTCCTTTAAGCAAAACTTTCAACTGAAGTGCAGGAGTATTTTTCATTTATTATTAATGATAAATATGGAAAATCCATAGCAGCTGCAAAGGGCTGTGGAGAAGATTAACCAGCATTATACCATAGTGAAAGAAAAATACTTTCTTTTGGATAATAAGCAACTGTCCTGGACCCTGGAATTATAGGGCTACAGCTTTGAAGATTTACAGCTATCATTAGGCAGTGATGCAGCCCAGATAATGCTAGTATTGGACAACTGGAGTATTCGAGGTTAAAAAGTAATTTATACAAAACTTGCAACAAAGGATTTAACTGATCTCCAGGAGCTTTTAATGGATAGTGGGGTGCAGTCATCATTGTAATATTCTACTACTTTAAAGCCATTGCAGCTGCACAAGCCAGCTGAGACTGGACTGCAAAACTTTGTGAAACATAATTTAAACTATGCAGTACAACAAATGAGGGATATTTTCTTTAACCTCTTTTATTCCTCAGTACAAGAAGAATATTCAGAACATGATTGCCATACAGCTGCAATGAACCACAAGTAGAAGCCTTAGAAGGCTTTTTTGCTGGTCTCTATAAAAAGTTTACTAATAGTTGTGCTATGTGTGTGTTTTTTGAGAATTCGATTTCCCTGACTGTCCTACTTTCTTCTCACTTCATTATAGTTCATACATTTTCAAACCTTTGGTATGAAGCATTTCAGTATGCTTCAGCAGTAGACACAGTAGCTCTATTGCAGGGCTTCAGGATTTCTTTTTAAATTTATCCTGTTAAAGGCCTTTAACAAAGATAAAAACACGTTTTCGTCTTTTTTCCACAGGATACTATGGTGATGGTCTGAATGCTATCATTGTGTTTGCGGCATGCTTCTTGCCAGACAGCAGTCGAACTGATTACAACTACGTCATGGATAATCTTTTCCTGTGAGTGATATGTGAACAATGTGACAGAGTCTTTTGAGGTAGTACTCGTAATTATGTAGTGAGAAGTAACCTGTCTTTACTTAAGAGGTAATTTTGGTCGTTAGAAGGGGAGTGACAAGGAAAATAGCAGTTTTAGATAAACTGCTCAGGGGAGTATTACTTTGGTATCCTTTACCTACTCGTCTTCGCAAATTAAGGTGTATTTGTCAGAACCAAATCTGACTGTTAGTATCTCCCTAAATGTCAAGGAATGCAATATCTTCAACTTGCTAGGGCTACAGTATTTGCACTATTTCACTAGTGATTTCCAGTTCTTGTTGAGAGCAATCAGCAGGGGCTTAGACTGCTTTTCACTGTTCATTGTCCATCATATATTATAATGTATCATTGAATATATTTTTAATATATACTGTGTTTGGTTTAGGAGTCATAGGATAATTTTTGATTCTTGTTTTTTAAAAACAGGATAAATGGCAGTTGCTGACACAAGCAGCTCTAACTGTGCCTTCTGACTCCAGCTGCTTCTGGTTCAGCTAGAAGTGGCAGGGGCCAGTTGGGCAGGACACAAGTTTGGCCACATAACCCTAGATTTATCACAGGGAAATTATTTCTAATAGCAGTTGGTTTGGCAGCCAAATATTTTGCAGGCAGCACTCTCCTGAAGTGCCTTCAACTAATTCCATGTACAGCTGTTACAAAAATCAATCATTCCAGTGTTTTCTGTGCTAAAACCCAGTAAGTAATTTCTAAAGCCAGCAGGAAACCTGGCCTTTGCCATTTGCAGCTTACAAGGTACTGAGAGTGCAGACCCAGGTCTCCTTTTAATATTCCAGTCTGTGAAGATGCACTTGTTGGCAGCCATTGCCTTTAAGATTATCTGTATGTCTGATCAGCCTTGGTTATTTTCAGTTTGACCAGTTTTAGTTTCTGGTCAGAACAGCTGATATCAGTTGCCTGGTAGAGCCTCTAAGAACTCAATGTCATCTACAGTAACTGATACAGTGCCCAGTGATTTAGAAGAGAGGAAGGAATTACTACAGTAGTTTTAACTTGGTAAGTAAGGCGCAAAGCTGACTGTAACCGTGATTGACATTCAGTAGTTGCTTGTCTTCACCCAAGACCCTTTTTCAGATAGAGCTGATGGTAAATGAACTTTGCAGAGAAACCATTATGAGCCTTTTCCACCTGGCTTAAGGATATTGCCAAAGTCCATTTTAGAAGTCACTTTTTCTGGAGTAGTAATATGAAAGTGAGTTCACATTGGCTTTGTACCTGCAGCTTATGTTAAGGCTTATAGACTGTTGGCACTCTCTAAGGCAACAAGAAAAGGGAGTAAGCTCACCCCTTTCTTTCAGTTCTAAGTCTATCAATTGCATGGAAATAGAGGGAGTGCAACAGTTTACTACAATTGCAAAATACGCAATTACTGTTATATTTAAATATTTGGTAATTCTTTACTGCTGAATTATCTAGGGATCTGGAGAGACCTGCAAATGACTGAATCTCTTTTCTTTTTTTTATACAGTATGTTTCTGATAGTATACAACCTCTAGTTTCTGATTAACAATAGTCCTCAATTACTCCTGAGTTTTGCAGTTGCTTTCTCCTCTGAATTACTTTCACATTTCCAGTTATCTTCTTCCTGTTTGTTATATTGACTAATTCTGTAAAATTGTCTTTGAAGTGTTGAGTTTGGGTGAAAATGCTTGAAACAGTTTCTACAGTGGTTTTTGTAGATAATGCAGAACCACACAAAAAATTCTGGTGTTTAATTTGTGACTGCCTGAAAGTCAGATTAAAGCCAGTCTAGAGATTATTCTTTTAAAAATAATCTCAACTTGAAAAACTCTACTTTGAAAACAAAACCAACACTTTCCCTTCAGAGGGAATCAATTGTTCTAGTCAATGAGAAAATTTCTGTACATCTTTTCAAATAATGAAGAAATTGCTATTATTGCCAAAAAATAAGAAATTAACAGATAGCTAAGGTTGGCAAACAAGCTCAACATCCTTAAAATGGCAAATGGTCTAATTCAACCTACATTGCATAAGAGCGGTGAATGAAGGATAAGTGAGGTATGTCTAGAAAGACAGCAAATACTCATTTTTGTTGTAATAGTCCTCCTGTTTCTGGTGGGCAATATGTGTGATTGTTCTTACAATAACTGGTTATTCAAAATAGGCACAATTCCCTTTGGAGTTAATAAACAGACATTTTTCAGACTTTTTTTTTATAATTGAAAACCTTGTAGTGTTTTAATACATACATACACACTTCTGTATTTTTCAGTGTTTTAAGTACCTTTAAAGCACTAGATGTCATGCCCTTTGGGAAGGGCTAATCTCATAACCTGTCTTTGTTGAAGTGGCTTTATTAAAGTAGCTATTAAGCTTTATGCATCAGAATGTCCATGCAATCCTTTGCTTTCCTATTTCACTGTTAGACATAAGCCTTCACAAATGTCAGGCAAAAGCAGGGAATGCACAGCTGCAAGGTAAGAAAGAGCAGTGAAATGCATTGAGGGAGTAGTGATTCAGATGGGATTTACCAAATGCATGGAACTGGTCTAGTTAATGGCTGTCTACTTTGTCCCCAGGTAAAATACCACTCTCTGGTGAGCACTGGGTTTCCTACAATTCTTTTGAAGACATTGCATCCTAAGGAATTTAAGGGTCAGATTAGAATGTGAGGCATTCCCATACACCTGTGAAAGGGGCCATTATGCTTAGGCATAGAGCTGCCTTTTGTAGTGAGCGCACTCTCGGGCATTCACGTTTTTAAGGTGCAACTTGTGGTTTTCCATTCTAGTTTTTACATAGGCATGCCTTGAGGCTGGATAGTAGAGAGAAGAATTTGAACGGTTCTGTGATGATCAGCTCACAAATGAGGCGGAGACCTGGAGTGGATCATCTGCATATATAGCCCCAAATGAATTTAAAACTGTCCTCTTATTTGAATGAGTAGTGTGCTCTTCTTCTAGTGAGTAGGTAGGACAGATTTGGCCCCAAGAGTACTGTCTGATAATGAGTGTTGGGAGTGTTTTGCTCACAAAATGAAGTGATGTCATGGAGTGCTCTGACCCACCAGAAGTCAGGTTGATGGGCAAGTTTTATTAGCCTTGAGTTTCAAAGTGCTTGTATTTTGCAGTCACAGACTTGATAGCAGTAGTGTGAATATGACAAGGATTAAAAACAAGTATCTTCTGACACTTTTAATTTTTGCTTTGAACAAACTTGATGATTAGAATAGTGAATAGAAGTTTCTCAGCAGTTAATTTCAGAAGTTCCTAGAACTTCACATGGTGCTGCCATGTTCTCCCTTCCAAAATCTCCTGTTTTAAGGTCTTTTTAAGAAAAAGCAAATTCACCAATGGCATTTGAAAACTCACTATGAAACTTTTTTTTTGTAAGGGAACCACATATATTTGAAGACACAGGCAAGACTGTGGTTTTCTAATTATATGTCTACAGGTACCATGGTGACCAGTGCAAAATGTTTGCTTTGGTTTAAAGGAAAAGAAAAGGCTGTCTTGTCATAAAGTGCTTAGTCTGCCTTGATATATTTCTAGTAGACTGCTTTAGTTTGGGCTTAAGCAGATAATGTACAGTATATGCTCATTGACATCTGTACTTTTATCAGATATGTAATCAGTACCTTAGAGCTGATGGTAGCTGAAGACTATATGATTGTCTACTTGAATGGAGCAACACCAAGAAGAAGGATGCCTGGATTGGGTTGGATGAAAAGATGTTATCAGGTGATTGATCGACGGTAAGTAGTATTTTCCTGTCTGATCCACAGCCACTATTTTTTAAACACTATCCATTTTTGTTACTCACCAAAACTGTATGCCAGTGTTTACTGTATATGATCTTTCTGTATCTTGTGTGTATCTTCTGTTGTTTTAAGAAACTCTTGCTTTTTTACTTAGATTACGGAAGAATTTGAAATCATTTATAATTGTTCATCCATCCTGGTTTATCAGGACAATTCTGGCTATGACACGACCTTTTATAAGGTATGCAATAAAAACCAGTGATTTTTTTATGTCACTAAGAATATGTAACCACCCTAAATCATCAAACATGGCTGTTAATCTTTCACTGAATAGGGCTCATTTTATAGCTCATGCTGGGATTTTGTCAGGTGAGTCGGGGGGAAAAAAAGTGATTTATACACCTAGTTGCAGACATTATAGGCATGGTTTTGCAAACCTGTTCGTGTATTTAAAACTGGGAATTCAGTCCCTTAAAACTGTCTTTTGTTTAGAGCCCAGATAAAAACTATGTAGGAAAGGGGACTGCATGTTATGATAATTGCCTTATTAAAAAAATTCTGGCTACAAAATAAGATTAAGCTCCAGTTCTGGGTTTTTAAAATACCATTGCTGCTCATAGAAGAGGACTGCCTGCACCCTGAGGTGTTTGAATGCATTTAGTTTCAAAGAAAGCTTTAATGTTGTCAAAAAACCCGCTTTGATTGGTAAAATAATTTTTTTTAAAATGGTACCAGCTTTAAAGACCTCACACTTACTGCAGAAGATAGGCAAGTATGCAGCTGAAATACTGAAATCAGGGAGAGCAGACTGGCAAGTGAAAAAAACAATTGCTTCAGGCAAGGGAAGCATCTACAGAAGCCACACAGTGAATGACACATGTCATGACGGATCTCAGGGAGTTCTGCTCACAGACTGCAGGTGAAGACACTGGAGATGTCTTGTCACAGGGTGCTCTGTCCTGGCAGGGTGACATTGGAATGGGGGAGAGAATGAGTTGTCCCATTGCTGCCGAAGTGCAACAAGGCAGAGTGTCGTAAAGGAGCTCCTTTCTAGGTGTGGTATCTTTAAGACCAAGTGGCATGTGACAATTCAAAATACCAGAGTATCAGGGAATCAATAGTTGGAATTATCAACAGTAGTTACGAGGATTTACTGAGTTGGATTTCATGTCTGAAATATTTCCCATTTGCTCCTATTTGCATCCTATTTGCTCCCAGAAACAACAGTTCATTTTCTTTAAAGTCATGTCTGTTTCAATTCATTAGTCATTTATTCAAAATGACCATACTAAGCCGCAGTGAATACAGGTTTTTCATTGCCAAATAGGAGAAAATGTTCACTTTGCTAAATAGTTTGGCAAAGCAAATTAGTCGTACAAAAGAGACACACTAGAGACCATCTTCCCCTTCTCTTCCTCTTCCCCTTCCCTTTCCCCATCCCCATCCCTAAACATTGTCAGGAGGCATGAAAAGGACTAAGGAGATAGAGAGATAAAAACTTGATTCAATTGAAGGCCGAGGACTGTAGTTTAGTTTGCTAGCCCTGAGCTGTTCCCCAAACCCTTGACAGGCACAGCGGGAATTTTAGAGTAAGAAATTAATTGGCAGACATTTCAATGAGAAAGTTAAAGGTGAGCAACATAATTTTAGTTGTTTATCAGCTGAGATGTGGGACTCTACAGTAGAAATCAAGAACCTGAAGGACAACAAAATGGTAAGGGGTAGTCAAGTCACTGACGGTGTGCTACCGTCAATCCTACCTCAACTCTGTCTTAATTCAACCTCAAAAACTGGCAAGAAAATTCAGTGGAGTCTGGGACCCATCTTAACTGACAAACCATGGTCTGAATACACAGGGTGAAAGAACTATATGTAACAGGGGTAGATCTTAGATACTCTTTTAGAACCCTTATAAATATTCACACCAAAAATTATTTGAGCTGTTTAAGATAAGAAATTTGATTTCTAATAAGGGAACTGTCTATGAAACATATGTTGCATTTGGTGGAAATATTTAAATAGTGGGAAGTTACCGCTATTGGCAGCATGCTTTCCCTGAAGTCTGAAAGCAGCTGTATCTGGGATGCCCATATACTGACTCCCACATGAAGGAATTACTTAGGAATCAGTCACTGTAGTGTAATTAGTAGACCCAGAAGAATTCTGAGGGGAAAAATTACCCCTTGAAAGGTTTTTTAATCCTTTCTTGCCATCTTTAAAAGCTTATGATTGGCTTGGAGCTTGCCAAGTTACTTTAGCTGGCAGTTCAGATGCTGCAGACTATGATTAACATTTTTGATAAAATGCTAAGAATTATCAGTATGTTACTGTGCTTTGACTGGACAACTGTGGGTAATTCTTGCATCTAAAATGCAACCATTAGTCTGATCTAGTGTCTGTGCCTAGTGATGCTAATCTGGTACAGAGACAAATTACAGTGAATGAACTTAAACAACCATTCACAGCACCTTCATGTATTTCTGTTCCAGTTGTCTCACTTTACCTTATTGGAAAGATATGTATATTGAGTGGGAAGGCAGTAACCTTCTGCTCAGAGGTATTTCAGAGCCTTCATGTTGTCTGGCTGTACCTGCAGGTCAGCAGTAAATAGGAGGAATATGTTCCGTTTTTCATGACCTATACTTAACATACATTGTTAAGTGAGTTTGCCACTATTACTGATGTTACAAGACGATGTAGAGACTATTTTTTGAGCTAAATTTGAAAAAATTGCTTTATAAACCAAATGAGAAAGATAGATTTTTCATAACCTCACACATATCAAATAACTCAGGTTAGACAAGTGAGTGGCCTTACATTTTAAGTGTCTTTTCTGAACAATTTAGCCTTTTTTCCAAGGGATCATTTTTCAAGTGCAATAGATGAATTATACAGGACAAATGAAATAGACAAAGTATTTCCTCATTAAAAGGCCCTGCAGTAAGAATAGACACAATCAGATCTTTACGCTTCTGAACAAATGATGAAATTCAGTTTTGTTGTGTTTGATTGAGAATTGGTGTAAAATAGAATTTCTAAGTCATCACGATCACTTGATAACCATAATGATGATTATATCCATGTCAATTAATGCTTCCTATCTCTCTTTACATGTAAGTAGCCTGTAAGGGGATTGATTCTTTTCTGAATTTTAACACATCTTCTTCAAACTGTAAAAGTGATCACATTGTCTAGTATGTAGGCATTGCAATTTATGATGTTGTCCTGAAGACTGTGATTCAGCCCCGGGAAGCTGAACTCTATGTTAAGATTTAGTTACTAAAGTTATTGGAGAGATGTCTGTGTCCGAATGAAGGTGCAAACAAGACCATATGCTAAAGTCAAGTCAGTACAGACTTTTACTTAGCAGTAAATGTGAGGGAGCAATTGAAAGAAATAGAATGGGCGTGGGGAGAGGAGAAAGAGTGTGACATACAGAGACAGACTAAGTAGAAAAAATATCATCACTCCTTGATCCTGATGGTGTCCTGTTGGTCTTCTTCTTCTGGTTTTCTTGGTGGTGAGGATTCCAGTCCTGTCAAAGTGATGATCACTATCCTGATTGAGCAAGGGAAGCCCACAAAACACAGAGTCCATTGCATTTGTATTCACTCCAGTTCAGGTGGGAACCAGGTACCTTGCCTTGTAAGATGTTACAGCTGCCTCTTACATCAGTGAAGTTGAGTCATTTATGGTCCACCAGTGTCCTCAGGGATGAATACCTTCAGGCTATGTGTGAATGTCATGGTTCTTTCCCAGAGGGATATTTTCACACCTGAGCCATTGTGTAAGAGATTGGCATGATAGAAAGCACTCTCCCACCTCACAGGATTTTCCTCTTATCAACCTTTTTCAGCTGTGGCAGGTGGATTGTTTGGGTCATTAATCATTAACAGTCCAGTCTCTCACTCTGTAATTGAAATATGAATATCCAAATGCTTAATTATTTAATGCATTTATTACATTCCTGTATTTGGTTTTAGTATGTCATAAAAGATTGGGGGGCAAAGTCAATTAATACATTTTTTTTTGTGTTTCAGCTCTAAGTTCAGCAGTAAGATACAGTATGTCAGTACATTGGCAGAGCTTCGTGAGATGATTCCAATGGAATATGTGCATATACCAGACAGCATTGTCAAGTAAGTGATGTACAGTAAGCATGTACTTGTTCTAACAGAAACTACTTCCACAAACTAATAATAGTTTGTCAGACAACTGTAAGAAAAACAGACAGCACTTTCCTGATGTTCTTAAAAATGATTACGTGTTCTTCCACAAACATGTCACTGTCAAACTCTGAAACAGGAGACCACTGTGTAATAGAAACAAAAACACAGTAAATATTTACTTCTAGGGGAGTGGGAATATCGTTTGGCCTTTCCTGAGGTATCATCTATGCCACAGTTTTTCATAACTTTTACCAATATTTAAGTGAAAGTGTTTTCAAGTTTTAGTCATGCAGGGCTTTGAACAGAAACATTAATTAAAAGATAGACTGGTCAATAGAAGATCACTGAAATTCCATGGGTTTACTGTTCCTTATCTTGTCAGTTTTCATGGTTAAATCCACAACCACTGAAAGACAGTTTCTCAGTTCTTGCTGCTTACATGTAGAGGTTTTTAAATGTAGGCATTTCCAAAGGAAAATATCTATTAAAAATTGTAGGAAGTTGATTGGCATTGCTCACCCCAACTGACTTTTTTTCAGGCCTGGAAACAACAAAATGAAATGGTATGCCAAGACTGAAAACAACTGAAAAAATCGTGGTTTTCATGTAGTCATAATTAAAAAGATGTACTGTTCAGGAATTTTTTTTTTTGTTCTTTTTAGCAATTGTCCTAGGTTTTGAACAGCCTGTTCTAGAAGGTGGTTTGATGAGTACATACACAAGTATGATTGTATTTTCATTATTATTGGTCAGTGACTGCTTTCAGAGTTGTCATAGATTGCTTCAGCCCAGCAGGTGTTTCCACACCTGTTTCACAGTTAGTTGTAAAGCAATTTCCTCTGCCAAGCTGGTGGTGTAATTCCAGGGAGCAAGTGGGAAGCTCAGTTCTGACAGTGGCAGTTGTGAAAACAGTAAATTACAGTTGTGAAATCAGGGGTCATAGGGACTTCCACCCAAATGCATTTGCTACTGTAACTTCTTTAGAGGTGGAATGATGCTAAGAATGTGGAGCAGAGGCCATTGGTCAACTGGCAAAGAGATATCCATAATGTTTTAACATCCCTTATGAGTTTCCATCTTCCCCTGCCTCCCTCCCTCGCTCTTTTGATTCCTCTAAACATTTTAATTTCTTATAGTTCCCTTTGATAGAAATCTTACCATGATGCTCAGAAATTTTCTGTTTACTTGCTGTGTTTTACAGATACACCGGGGCAGTACACACATCTGTGTTATACCCGTTTTTTCTTCCCTGTAGGTGTAAAAATGTTTGAAAAGTCCATTCACCTCTCAGACCAAAGGTGAAATTATCACAGCACTAGTACCAAAGAAACTTTAGTACTTAAAGAGTTTTAGGGAACTGCCTACTTCTGTCATCAACAGCCAGATGAGAGATCATGATTTTGCTGAAAAAGACAGAACTGGAAAGATGACAATTGTGCCCATCCTTGGCCAGCCTTTCAAGATGTTGTTATAACAAGATTTAGTGGCTGTGTGTGTTCAAGGCGTTTGTGAGTGGCTATTCCCATACCAGTGTGAGAAGAGCAGTGTTCAGCTCATAGCTTCCCTTCTGCTACAAATTGAGTGAGATTCCTGTAGAAAAATACAATTCATCTTTTGGCATCATAATTGCTCCATTGCCAAGAACAAAGATACCACCTGTGGTCTATGAAAATCCCACCTTTATAAAGTACGTTAGTGTTATGCCAGAATTTGGGTTGTGTGGTTGTTTGGTAGTTTTCAGTGAAGTTGGATACAATATGCATGTTGTACTATATGAACTTGTACATGTTTTCCTTCATCCACTCTTATCTTGTAAGGTATGATGAAGAGAAGTGTATTAAGAGAAGAATGAGGTAAAATTTTCTTTCTAGCCCATACTGCTGCTCTTAATGGACTGAATCTGTGTGACAGCCTTTCACCTGCAGGCAACCTCAACAGCTGAATGAGAGAGGACTTGCAATGATGTGGAATCTTACTTTCCCCTTCAAGCTGTTGAGATCAGCCTCCCTTGCAAATAAAACTCACTGAACTGTAAACGTCCTTGACTTGGCCCAGGCTGCAGCTAGTTTAACATTATCTGATAGAGCAACTGAATGCTTTCAGCTCTGTCCACTGAGCATGCCTGAGACCCCTGCTGCTTCTCTGTCTCTGCCTCCAAATGAGCTAAATAAGGAGTTACAAATTTAAGGTGGGTTGAGCACAGGGATAAATGGTATCATACTGAACTGAAAAGCTTTAGGGTCAGTGGGCCCTAAATCATAGTGGGTGCCTATTTTAAAAGCATGTACTGTATTTTTTCTTTGCTTGCTATTGCTCTGCTTCACTCTTACGCTCTGCTTGCTTCTCTGTTTCTTTATATCAATAACTTTTGCTCATGCAGACTGGATGAAGAGCTGAGGGAAGCTTCAGAAACAGCTAAGTAAGATAGCTTTCAGCTGGATGTTGGCATTATATTGTTTCCCAGGAATAGCTTGAATGCAGTAGTACATTGTGTTTGGTACAACAGTCACGTTGTAGTTTCAATTACTGCGTAAGTTGTCCCATTTGTGAATTGACTTCCCCTCTCACTGAGAGCAGCCTGCTTTTGTACTGCTGGGTATCAGTAATAAATAATCATACCCTTAAATTATAACAAACATTTTTGCTCTTTTTTGATGATTGTTTGTATAGTCATGGGAATGACTGAAATCACATACGTACTCCATTAAAATGGATCCTTGAACATTTTCTACCCTTCACCTTTTTTTGTCAGATGATTCATACAGTTTTTAAGAGGTAGTTCTTTCTACAATTTTTTTTTTTTTTACAATTTACTAAATTAGCGTTAAGTTATTGTACCTCATTCTCAGTTAAAGTAGGTACAAAAATTCTGTCTTTCCAGTATTGCCTGGATAGGCCAGAGAATTAATACTTGATAATAGTACTGTATTGTCTATGGTCACTTAATAAATCAGTGTCAGGTGGTGATCAGATACGTTAAACTGATACTCTGTGCTTTGACTTGAATATAATGAGGCAGTATGATGTAGAGTACCAAAGAAATCCTTAACTGGAAGTACACAATCCTTGACTCACTGAGTAAAGCTTAGAAAGTATCCAGGGCACTTTCCTCATGTGGGTATTGTACACAAAATTCCTGAACAGGAATCTCTGTCTGTTGGTTCTAGTGTAACATTCTTCCTTGCCATTTTTGTAATCAAAGATTTTGAGTTCTGAAATTTCTTTCCAGTCACCTTCCTTTTGCTTATGCACTTCAGGATTTTCATCTTACAGCTTCTTCTTTGCTGTATTTTTTCCTAAAAGTTTCCTCTTTTGCAGTACAAATTTTACTTCAGTTCTTCTGAGTTAGTTTCTAAAACAACCACAGAGGAATACCTAAAACACTGGCCATTACTTTTTGATTCTAGCAGTTAGACTGCCTCAGAAGCAATAAATCCACATAAGTAGTTATCTGATACCATCTGACTATTTTGTTGAACAGAAAGGCCTATCCAGCCTTGAAATGCAACTTCTATCCGTTCTTATCCTTTCTGTTCAAACATTTCCAAATACGTTGTATATGTGACAATGAAAACTGTGGAAGAAAGCTGCTTTCTTGTTACTCCATTTAAAATAGTAGAGGCTGCAGCATAGCAAGTGAAAGGGGAACAAAATACTCATATGGGGCATCACTGATTTTTGTTATTGATGGATGTATAAAGTCACTGTAGTGCATTTCCCTTCCCCAACTTAAAGAAATAGCTTAAAAATTTGTTACTCAAACTAATGTGTGTTGTGGGCACTAGGATCCCTACATTCCTAACAACAAGAACATATATATGTTTGTGCTGTTGAAGATATTCACTACAGTTAGTTATTACATCCCCAAATTTGATTTCATATTTAAAAAGAGAAAGAAATAAACACAGAAAAAAATGTTTACTCATCTTTTTCCTTGTATCCAGAACTAGCTGCCTCTCAAATGATCCAGAAATGGCTTCAGTGGAGCAGGAGTAAGAATTTAAGCCTAATACTGTCATAACATTTTAACATTATTTTACAACCATGCTGCTAGGAACTGAGGCTGGGTAGACTCCATGAAGTTTTTTTGGGATAAAAATGCTGAATACTTTTATGGTCATATTCAGGAGCAACATGTGCAAGCAGAAAAAATACTGAAGCTTTATTATATGTAAATTTTATGTAATTTATGTATGTGTTATATACTGAAGATTTGTTACATTGTGTTGCACTGGCAATGTGTTTGAAGTGTCCTTAAGTAGAGAGAGATGTAATTGTTAGCCTGAGAATATTCACGTTAAATTACATTAAAAATAGAAAAAGTGCAGTATGGTCACAGTAAGGATGGCCCCGTGCATTATCCTCAATTAAAGTGGTAAACTTGCCATTCTCATTCAAAGATTAAGAAGTCTTAAATTTTACTTTTTGATTTCTGGGCCATACTCTTGAGATCTGCTTTCTCTTTGCTTTTCTGCTTCTCAGCTTCCTTCATAATTATTTTCATTATTAAATCTCAAGCATCTTTACAACTTTTCCTTTCAAAGATGGACTGGTTCCCTTGGAAATGGGAATGTGTCAGTCTTCTTGTATGCTGTTACTCCATCTGATACCATAACTGAAGCCTGAAAATGGAAAACCCCGCACTGCTCTTGCTGTTCATTAGTGGGAGTGTTTGTATCTGCGCTTGACATTTGTATTTGTGTCACTCAAGCAGTGACAGTTCATTGCTAGAGCAGCATTGTCAGTGTGTATCCTGGCCAGTGTGCACAGGGCACAGCGATTGAGGACTTGCCTGTCTCTACCCATCTGATGGGTGTGCAGAAATACACTGCTGGCTCACACTGGACTGTTGTACAGGAAATACCATATAGTAAACCTGACTCCTCAGCGAAAGACTCCATCAGTAACGACTACTAATAAACTGGCAAATAATTAGAAGCATATGTAGCAAAAAGTTGCATAAAGAAACTGGAGCTTTGGTTTTCACTTTTTGAAAAATAAAACAGTGCTCTAGTAAGCTGTCACACTGTCATACCTGATACACAGGTTAGAACCATAAACTAAATTCCTGATTCCTGGAGTGGTTGACATTATATCTCATCTTTTTTTCTTTTTTTTCCTCAGACATAGTTTTATTCTGTGAGTCAATATGAGAAGTGTTTTTCAAAGTATAAGAGCAAAAAATGACATGTTAAAACTATCTGCCTCTAAATTTGACCTTTTGTGGCTTGAGCAATCTTCCTGTTTTTCTCAAAAGATAAGCTGGGTAGCAGAAAGCAATACGAGAAGAGAATTTACGTTTGTCTTAAATAAATATAGTTAAAGCCAAATTAATGTTAATTCGTGGCATTTATTTTCTCTGCATAAATATGAATCTGTCTTCAGAATAAGGCAATAATTTTCTTGTGATCATATCCCTTATTTCTTGTGTCATTTCTTCAAGAAATAGTATTTCCCATGTAAATCCCTTTACACCAAGAACAGCAGTTTTACACAGACTTTTTGTCTGTACACTTTCTGCTGAAACATCTCTGGAGTCTGCCCAGCTCTTAGTTTGCTTCTGTTGTCTCTTTCATACTATTCCAAAGACCTCTGTCTGTTGTCATGCTCCCTTGTATTCTATTTTGTTCAACTCCTTGCACTTCTTTATTACTTTAAAAAATATTAAATAATTCACAGCAAAGGAACCATTGTGTAACAGTTCGTAAATATTGAGGAAACTTCAAATTATGTATTCTTTAAGTAAGATTGTATCTTGAGGTAACATTTATGAAGACAGCTCCTTACTCTAAAGAATACTTTTAAAGTGTTTGAGGACGTGCACTTAGCACTAAATAGCAAAACTGTACACTTAGGAACATTTTTAGGGGTTCCCATTCCTGCCACACTGTTGTGTCATTCTACCAGTGGGTTTTGCCCGCCTGATGTTTACTTCAGATTGGAATTGCTTAAAAAGTAGTTGTTAATTTCAATAAAACAGTAACAGAACTTAGTAAGGTGTGTACTCTCATAGATGGTGGGTAGAGTATGTTTCACACTACTGCACCGATGTAAATGAGAGATGAGGATACTCTACATTTTGTCAGAACTCAGGATTGGGGGAATGACTAGCCATGTGTTTACAGAGCACTGATGAATTTTTTGTTGTTACTGTTCTTTGTCGTTTTGTCTTTAATAAATAGGATCGACATGACCCTGAAGTAAAAAGTGTCATTGCCAGGCATTTGAAGAAGAGAGTTCACATGGATTTTCGTCACCCAGACAATCACAACCACATTGTACAAAAAATGATTTGGTCAACTGTGTTTGGTTTATAAGTTTTCCCTGTCATTCAGCAATTCAAGAAGACCAAAAGGTCTTCCAGTCCTGTTGCCATGGAAACAGCAGAATTTTTGGGTCTGGTTATTTTTGTTGTTTTCAGAAAGTTTTCATTAGGAAAGCTGTATCATCAAGCATTGGTTTCTATGTGTGTGTGTGTGTGTGGTTTCTGTCTGAAAGGATAAAATTTTACCAACAGTGTGCCTCATGAATAGGTCAATGAGGATGGGGATTTTTGAATTTTTGTTTTCAGCATATTAATGTTTATGCATAGCTGAACGCAATAGTTATTGTTACAAGTGTTAGTTTGCTTGTGTCACAGAGCAGCAGCAACTTTATTGTCCAAAAATAATTCTAGAAATGATGCAAACTTTCTTGAATTTGACAGGCCATGTTGGATCATGTTTTGGGTAACCTGTCTAGGGAAGGGTTATGACAAATATTTTGTCTTACTCTAATGAGCACACATATGCATTTTCCAAACTTGCTGACTCACCTGCCCTTTGGGAAGTCCTAATGGAAGTCATATTATTACATACTCTCTGAAATATTATTCTTTTTTTTGCAAGATTCTTTTATGCCTTATTATTACATCTGTGGATTCCTTATGTTGTAAAGAAATCCTTAGACATAACAATTCAAGATAAATTGCACCTCTTAAATACGGTCTCACTCTAGTACTGCTTTGAGTTTAGAATTATTAATGAAAGGGGGAAAAAGCAAAATATTTCTTGGGGCATAAAGTTTAAGCGGAGGCAGTAGAGCATGAGCCTTCATTTTTTTCAGCAATATCTAAACTAAAAGTGAAAGTTCTGTTCTGTCCTTCATTTAAAAGTTCAATGTTTTTGGTCTGTGGTTTGCACATTTCCAACTCTGTCAGTTTCTGACTTGTATTTGCAAGTTAGTCTGCAAGCAACGAAGCCTCAGTCATTGTGTGCATAGTTGTTCAGCTGCTGTAATGAAGACTGATAAAATTGTCAGAAAGGCAAAAGAGTACTTTCTTAGCCAGCATGAGAACTGAAATATGTGCCCCTCTGCAGTACTTGCTCTGTGCTGGTACTTGTCAAACTTGCTAGTCTGCTGCATCATGTCTTTCTGTCAGCTCCTGTAAATTTTCAGGGGAAGGACCTAATCCTGCTGACCATTGTTGCTGCTCTGTAACCTTGTCCTAAACTAGGATCTGGTAGGTTCCTCCTTTTCTCAGATATTTGAATCCTGGCTTGTGTCTGCCTTATAAAAGTGCTGTCACTTAGTATATTGGGGATAATGTTTTATGTACATATTAATATTTGTATTGACTTCCACATGCTAATTCAGCTTCACTAAGATCTAAAATATTAAAAGCATTTAGTAGCATGAAATTGCATCTTTTGTAGACCTGTAGTTCAAGCCTCCTAGGACAAGCAACATGACCTGTGTTATGCAATAGGTGAGAAAAGTTTCCACTAGAAAAGTTCACCCCATCAGCACAAATCATCATTTACTGTTGGAGACCTAAGTGGGGTATAAGGGGTATAAGAGATTTGTGGTTTTGGTGGTGGGTGTCAGCTCAGAGTTGAATTTAATTCTATTTGCTTTGTGTGAAATTACTAAACAGAAAAGTTACACATTAATTAATATTATTACTGTGGGCACAATAATGGTGGTAGCCTGAGGTCCAAGGAATTGGTTTAAGCCAAATGTCACATTAAAACAAAATGGGTCATTGATGCGATGGTTAAAAAATGACTGCAAGATCAAAGTGTGGTTAGCTTTGCTTATTAATATATTTTGAAATGTTTTTTAATGTTATGGCAATTCTATATTATACTTACAATAATGTATTAATATTACTAAATCCGTAGTTTGTTGAAACAGAAATATAGTACGTATAATTGCACAGATAACAGCTTTTGTATATGGATTTTTTCTACTGTGTATCAGTGCTCAGATCAAATACCAATTAATAGTTGCAATTTCTTTTGTTAAAATACCTATGCTGACTTAAATTATAGATTAAGCAATACAAGGATATCTAATATCATTGTATGGATATATATACCTATAAATCAGAAATAAAGAATTGCAACCCACCACTGGAAGTATTTCCTTTCAGCTCCAAATTGTGGGGTTTTTTATTCCCTGGGTGTATGGAAACACTTGATTGGTTCAGATAAGTTCTTTGCATAGTTGCAATTTTTTTTTTTTATTTTCCATTCCCTATCTGTGCCTCCAAAAACTGAAATGGAGTCAATTTTGTGTCTTATTACATTATTCTCCATCTCCATGTATTATATCCTGGCTTTGTTGATACTAGCAGTATTGCTCCTGAAAGACAGCAGAAGGAGCTCTTTAAATTGCTTTCTGATTTGTGTCCATGCTATTATGTACAGATCAAATGCACAGGTAGTCTCAGTCCCTCTCACATGTCAGAAAAGCAAAAACTATGGGGCAGAAAGAGATTGACTGTGGAACCACCAAGAGCAGATTCATAAACTGATTGACCCAGTGAAGGAGGGGGTCAGAGCTGGTGTACGTGGAGTCCTTTCACCTGCTCGGTACCTTGTGCCCGCATCCCAGTCTTCACCTGTGCCACATGGGCCAATTTATACTGCCACTACATAAGTGACTGACTGACTTTTCGAGCTATCCTGAGCATTGACCAGTGAGGCACCAAATACAGTATTAGAAGGGGATGAGCAGTGGCGTCTTCATTGCCACCCACCTGAAAGCAGCTTTGTGAGAATTCCTAGACTTTTTCAGAGTCAAGGAAGTTGGATTAAACAGACCTTTCACACTTGTTGAAAATAGGTTTCTTGTCTTCTGATAAGTTTGGAGATGTATCAGATGTTTACCAAATTATCAGCTTGTGTTTGAAGTGACCCTCAATTTCCTACCAGTGCCACTAGTGGGAATAAATGACAGGTAACGTTGTTAGCAGTGCATCCGTATTTATTTATTTCTAGAAACAAGAGGGATGTCCCTGTGTTGCCTGGCACAGATGAAGCCAATAGAGCAAGCATCAGGAGATGAGCAGTTTTACTTCTCATTCACTGTCCCTTTCCTCCAGTCATGCAACTCCTCTGGCACCCTGTTCCCATTGCAAAATACAGCTACCGTACAGACAGGGTGTGACAATTATCTACTCTGCCCACAGGAAGACCATAGAATGGCACTGTGAAGTTAAAATATCAGCTGTTCCTGTTTGCACTGCTGTGGTTTACAGTTCTGTAGTCTTTGCCTGACAAATGGTCAATTCCTACAGAATAAAAACTCTCCTCCCTTTTTACTTTGCAAAGGTACTGAAGTCTCTTTTAAAATTATGTGCTTGGTTCTTACACGTATTTTTCCTAGAAACATTCACCCATTTCAGAAGTGGTCACTTACTGTTCGCACAGAGTGAATTCTCTCAGCAGTCCGAGTGACCTTCTGGTTTGTCTGTTCAGCCCAAGCAATAGAATTGACTGGGCTGAGCTCTGTCAAATTTGAGAATCTGAAAGGAACTACACCCTAAGCTTGCCATCTTTTTTTTATTATTATTCATTGTTTTTTGTTGCATTTGAGATAACCCTATAAAATGTAGCTTTGTGGAAGGCAGAACCTCTCAAGATTATAGTACAGAATAGTACATTTGAAAGTGCAGACTGCTGTAGGCTTTTTGATGTATCTGTGTTGATTGATCCTGTAGCAATTACTATTTTTAAGGAAAAACACACATGACTGATTCTACAAGTACACTTGCAATCTCTTTTTCTCATTTTGGAAAATCCAGTATCTTGGTCTTTAAAGCAAAACAGCAATCAAAAGGCAAAATTGCCTTCTTTCCCTTCTAATTTTTAAAGAAGTTAATGCTATTATTATTCTTATTATTATTACAAAAACTCTACTCCATGTGCCAGCACATGCATACGTTAGCATTGTTAACAAAGTTTTTGTTGGCTTCAAAGGATGAAGGTTTTGGTCTTGAATCCAGAATTATTAGGTATGAGAATGCACTGTAATGTGTTACCCCTATAATGCATCATATTTGGATTGTAGAGACAGAAGAAATGTCATTTCAAGCCAATATCATATTATGAACAAGTAATCTGATTGCAGCATAGCGCTGTTTCTGAGTTATTTTTAACTGCCTTGAGGGACATACCAATAGACCCATGTGTCTGTCCTAATACTACACTGGTGATCTGTGAACTATCTTGGGAGTAAATACCGACTCCAGAGAATGAGGTTGCTGTTGTGTTTGAGTTGACCAATTGTGACCTCTCTGGTAGGCTGCTGCAGAAAAAAAAAAAATGCGGTGTCTCTCATATAATATCTAGTCTTGTCAGAATATTGAACTCTAAGATTGTCAAGCCACACTGTTCAAAGGTATTAAATTTATTCTTTTATTTCACTTCTCAGTATTATGAGTTAAAAGAAAATTCAAATCAGCTGTGTCAAAACCTTATCTTCTTGCCTCTATTATGTATTTCAATAGGCAGCAAGCAAAGCAGCCTCCAGTGATGGTAGGAAAATAATCAACAGAGTACTTCCCGTGATGCACCCTGAGGCCTGGTATTTGAAGCAGACTCCTTCCATGAGACAGTGACTCAGAAAATTAAGTGCTGGCTTTCTAGGACAGACCTCTGTTAAGCCATCAAGACCATAAAACTTCATCTCTGTCTTCATCCCTTTGAAGTAACATTGCCTTAAACAGTCAAGCAAAAGAACACAGAGAATATTAATGTGAGATTTGACCTCTATGATGTAAAAAAAAAAAAAAGGGGGGGGGGTAAGGAACACAGCTAAAATTATCAGTCAGGAAAGCTAGGGGAAGGAAGGACAGGTCAGGGAAATGACTGGGGGAAAGCAGGGTTACAGACATCTTTCTGCTTGAGGCTCCAGCCTCCTTCCAAATTCTGATTCTCCTTGGGGAGAGCTTCTGAAGCATAGCAGGCCTGTTTGCCTGGAGCCTTTACTTAAAAGAAGCACAAGTGAACTCTGTTCTAAATGTTCTTTTCCCCCCTCAATTAAAGAAATGATGGAATCCCTGGAGATACGTGGCTTAATCTGGTGCTCACTCCGTTTAGAATAAAACCCACTCAGCCCTTGTTTAGACAGCACAGGGGAGAAAGCTGAAGAGATGGGAAATGGTGCATGAATTTAGAAAATTTAATTTTGCACATTTCTTAGTGACTTGCACAGAATAAGCATGCGTCAGAAAAAGTCATAAGTGTGAATTAGGAAACAAATTAAATATAGAAAGGAAAGAGCAAGATGAAGGGGGGGGTATATGGAACACAGTGTTTCATAGTGGAAAATAGCTGCAGGAGAGAAGTGACAGAATAGGAGACAAACTGCCAAAGAGGAAAAACGGAGACCAGAAATGCAAAGTAAAAAAAAACCAAAACACAAAACCCAAAACAACGTCTTGCCTCAGGAGAGAATTCTTATATTACTTGATGTATCAATAGCAGGGCTCAGAGGAGAAGCTGCCATGTCCTGAACGTATCTCAGTGGTATGTGACAGTATAGATGTATACAACAATAAAAGACCTCAAGTTATCTGTTGACTCACTTCCTACTGCATTACCACTTAGAACAAAAAAGAAAATCAGTATGGTGAAAGCAAGTGAATTTAAGACTGAAGATGTTGGGATCAAAAGCAAAACTAGTGAGACCTTGCTGATCCACTAAAGCTGGTCTTTAACTCTTTAACTAGAATAGTTGGCTTTTGTGGAGTTCGATCACTGGTATGATCATACTTAACTGAACAGATGAGCCCAGGTGGTCAGTGTACTCCCAGGAGGAAAAAATGATCAGTACTGGCTGCTGCTATTTTCTCTAGAATCTATTTTCTTTGGAAAAATTTCCTTTCAAGTAGAATTTTGTTTCATTTTCAGTAATTGGTCTCTATTCTGTCTGGCAAGCTATGACACACAGTAACTGTGAGAAGTTTCTCATTCACGGCTCCTGTTAGATGGAGAGATTTCTGCTTTTCTTATAATCTCACAGATACTGTGGATTAATGTGTGAGTTCTGCCACACCTGCTTGCTCGCTCACTCCCCACAGCTGGATTTGGAAGGGTAAAAGTGACAAAACTTGTATGCTGAGCTAAAGACAATAGGTGTGCACACAAGCAAAGCAAAACAAGGAATTTGTTCACCACTTCCTGTGATCAGGGAGGTGTTCAGCCATCACCAGGAAAGCAGGGCCCCATCACATGTAACAGTGACTTGGAAAGACAAAAGCTAAACACATACAGCACACCCCTTCCTGCTCTGCAGCTTGGTGTGTTGAGCATGAGCCTTCTGGTCAGGTTGGGATATCCCTTTGGTTAGCTGGGTTCAGCAGTACTGACTATGTCCCCCCTCAACTCCTTGTGCACTTCCAGTCGCTGGTGGGGTGGGTAGAGGAGCAGAAAGTGCTTTGGCTCTGTGTAAGCCTGCTTAGCAGTAACAAAATTTACTGGGAGGGTGGTGAGGCCCTGGAACAGGCTGCCCCGAGTTATGGCCCATCCCTGGAAATGTTTAAAGCCAGGTTGGATGGGGCTTTGAGCACCCTGATCTAGTGGAAGGTGTTCTCTCTGGTTTGTTTAACCTGATAAGTTATTATTACTTCTACTACAGCTACTACTAATCCATATTAGGTGTTTTTACTTCCCTGTTGACTTTCACTAACACTTCTTCCATGTATAAGTTTCCTAACTTTATCCCAACTTCAAATGAATAATTAGTATTGCTGAACGGCTTAGTTTTTCTGTGTTTCTAATTCAAACAGCACTATTTTAGATATTTTCTCTCGAAGTAAGAATGCAGTGCAATGGGAATCTCGAGGAAGCACAAGAAGGTTTCTCAGGATCTGTAGTGACCTGAAGCTCAGGGACTGTGAAATAGAGTGGTGACAACTCATCTAGGTAGACAGGTGTGCTGTGATGTGTTACATTAGGCACATACTAGTAAATATATACGTATATGTATAGCTACATAAATTTATGAGCAAAGCCAGAGTTGAAATAGATTATATTGCATTCAAACTTTTGGGTTGCATTTGAGTTTTGAAACATCTGTGTCTGTTGCTTTGCTGCCTGATAGGATACTGGAAGTTGAGTTAGCTGCCCGAGGGATACAACCATTTTTATGCCTAATAGGATAAATCTATTAATTTCTTTGGGTGCACTGCAAAAATGCAGAGTCTGTGGTTTTAGTTTTAACTTTATTTTGGTGATAATTGGTATTTTGGTGATAATCTGGTACCACAACATCTCACTGCTACTTGCTATCTTTTTACTTTATTTTTCTTTTTCATTCTTAGTGTGAATTGTAGGATGATTTTGTAAATTAAGCAGGAAAAAAAAAGTCCCTTGGAGGGTCTGCCTGTTTCAGCTACTTTGCACTTCCATACATCCAGATCTGAAGTCCATGAGGTGCCCATTTGGTTCCAGCACCTCCTCTTTCTCAAGGAGGAGAAGCATGGAGACCACTCAGCTTCTGCAAGTGCTCACAGCTTCCCCCATGACAGATGTCCTCCTGTCATGGAGGCCATAAGGAACCTACCCCATATACTGGCAACTGGTTTAACCAGCCTGATTTGTCATTCCACTAATCCTTTGGCATGCATGGAGCAGCAGATGTGTGACAGCCCTTCAGAGTTGTTTGTGAAGACTAATACAGATGTACAAGTGTATGTGAGAGGAAAATCTTGAGTAATGTTGTCCTGCTTTCACCTAGGGCTTTGTTTTTGTAAATTGCGGAGCTTGTTGGGTGCCTGGACATTCTGTCTTCATTGAAGAAACACAAATAAGGAAGTCAACACGAGTATCCCTGACAACACCTGATAGAGAAGAAAGAGGAGAAGAGAGCAAACAAGTCTAATTGCTTCATAAAAAAGGGGAAAACCTAAAAACACTTCCAATGTGTTTAGAAAAGAAAGCCCCAGATTATTTAAACATCAATGTCTATATGAATATTGATATGAATAACTTTGAAATTGTGAGTCTCCAGGGTTTTTTTTAATATTTAATAAGCTCCACCCAAGAAGTTGAACAGACATTTACTGCACATCCTTTTGAACATGTAGAAGTTACACCTGTCTGTTCAGTGCCTCTGCTTGCGAAATGCAAGTGTTTGAATATAGTGCTCATCAACTGCTGTGGTCGTCAGCAGACATTCATCTGAGGGACATTTTCTGTCAGCTGTTCCAAGACCACTCAAGAGTTAGAGAGTGGGTACACATGGGAAATCAAAAATACAAATTAGTAATTTGGTGATCCAGGTTGAAAAGCTGAGATTTTTCTGAGTTTATTAACAAAAACAGTGAAAACCTGACAATGTCTGTCTTTTGGTAGCTTCATGCAGAGCCGGATCACAGTATAAAAGTAAATACATGTATAAAAGTAGTTGTTTTTTTTCTGTTTCTAAGAATTCTTTCTCAAGACCGCGCAGTGGCTCAGAGAGGCAGAAGCCTAACTTGCTCTGCTCACAGCTTTCGGCAGCAAATGCCTTTCCCTCACCATCGGTTCATGTAAGCCAGGCTTGGGCGATTTCTTCTTCCCAAGGCAGCGTGCAGAGAGGCGGTTGTTTAGCATGAACATTTTATCTGGGCCCTCTTTGCCAGCTGCCAGATTCACTCCTGCCTCTGGCCGTACACTGTCCTGCTGCTGCCGTCCTACTGCACACCCTCCCCCCAGAGCTCTCCGGCCTTCTGGACTAGCCTTCTTCCTGTTCTTGCATTTCTGAGAGCGTGTGCAGTAGGTTGTAACTATTTGCTTAGGTAAAGTAACAGCCCCAGGCCAGTACACTTACACACCTACGTTCTCTGGCTGTTCTATTAACAACACAATAATCTGCTCTAACAACAGTGAAATCTGGGAAAGGCTGTTTTACCTATTATTGCAATGCTCCTTGAAGAGAAAACTGCTATCAGATAGAAACTAGTTCTGGACTGCTCTGGATGGCACGGAAATAGTCTGCTACCTGGTAAAAATATTATTGCAAGACTTAATTAGGAGGCTTTCTTACACACCTTCATTTGAAACATTACCCAGTATCTATCAGCTCTTGGATTTAGCTCAGGACACAGTTTTAATAAAGGTAACTGAGTTCCTGTAAATTTTATGTTTCGCTGAACTGTGTTTCTGTCTGGGACAAGCAGGTCATTATGAGGTGGGGAAAATGCAACAAGTAACATATCTGTGGTAGCTGCTGGCAACACTGTTGAATTCAGACTATTTGGCTCAATTTCTACAGCTATATAAAGCCCCCTGTAAAAGTCTGGTTGCAGGTTTTTCTAGGTTTTTCTGCCCTTCCCTAAAGAGATCTTTTTCAGTTTCAGAACTCTCTCATCTTGATAGTGGCAACATAGTTTCCAGTTATTCTATGTATTATCTTCACTTTTACTTCCTTACCTTTTCTATTAAATCTCCTTTAATGGTTTAATTTTTTTACTTCTGTTCCAGCAAGAGGAACATTTGGGGAAATAGATTCCCAAACCCACTGGCAGTAGTCAGCCTGTGAAGGCCTAAGTGTTCGGTAAGAATTAGGTGTTCTATTCTTAAAAGATCTTTGTGTCATAAGTAGGTCTGTAGCTATTCTAGCACTGTGACAAATGGCATAGCACAGCTTAAGCCAAGACCTTACAAATGTGGCTGTATGAAAATCTTACAAGATTGTACAAACTAGGAAGCCTGTCCCTTTGCCTTGGTCTCAGACTTTGAGGAGGAAGGATTCATCCTCTTTTCCTTACAGCAGCCTTTTAATCATGTGGGAGAGAAAATCTGGGTAAAAATAAAGCCAAGAAATGGAAGGATGTAATAAAAAAAAGCTTACAATTTTTCTCAGCAATATGCTTCATTGCATTTAGAAGCAGCTGTTCCTGCATTTGTTGCTCGCCAGCACAACACCATGTTCCACTGCTTACACTTAGGAGCAGAAATGAATTAGGTAACACAGTTCTCTGCTTAGCACCAAATTAAATGTAGTCTGGATAAACAAACATAGTGTATTTCAAATTGCTTTCTAATCTGAATACTTATTTTGGTGTTTTTTAAAGAAGAGATTGCATAACTGGAACCATGAACTCAGACTCCTTTAGCTAAAAGGTGAATCATATTGTTATTTTCATGTTTTCTTTCTAGTCCGACTGCAATACCCTAAGAATTTACTCATTATTTTTATTAATAATGCTCCATTTCAGAGACCGGGAATAGCCATCTGTTACCATGGATAGTAGAAGAGCTAACATGCCCTAAAGTGTTTTGCTAGCTTTAGCTAGGACTGGTAGGTGGGGAGTACCTGATAACTAGTACAAGTTAGTATGTGTATACTCATCTTGACAGGAACTTTCCAGAATGAGTCAATGCAAATGTGTGCAGCTAAAAACAACCAGCTAACCTCTCCCATTTCCTAAAATGTGAACACTTGTGTTGGTGAGCAGAAGCTCTATTTATGAAGGCTAGGATGAAGCTTTGCTTCATGTAATGGGTTTACTACATCTGTAGTTCTGCGTCTTTGTTTTTTGTGACTTTGATTGAATAATGAAAGACATTTAATTCGTGGGCACTGGTCATAATTTCAATAGTGCTGGAACAGTCAGCTAGCACCTTTTGAAGGTTAAATGTATCTGCATGGATTTCAGTGTATAATTTTCACAAAGTAATGTGTGTGGTTTTTTCTTTGCTGTAAATAGGGGGTAATATCAGTAGTGTGAAAACAGAATTAAACAATCCAGTCTGGGGTTTCTTTGCATTCATAGATGATTCCTTTTCTAAGTACTAACCAGTGCAAGATGGGACACTCAGAGGGAAGATACCATGTGTTGGAAAAGTATTGATATCCCCATGTTACGATGTATTATGTGTTTCTAGCAATCAGCCGTATTTAAAAAGGTGAGTCCATTGGCTTGGAGGCTGTGGCAGGAGGGTGAGCCCATTGACTGCTGCTGCTGCTCACTAGCATAAAGGCAACCTCAGCTGGCTTAGTTATCTCAGTACCTGCCTCCAGACATTCTCGGTATGCATACATTTCCACACATTAGCTGGCTTTCTCTTCGGAGACTTCCTGTCTTGTGTTTGCTATTCTGTTCATAAAATGTGGAAAGTAGTTCTTCAAGCTGGCAGATAAAATTACCTTTTAAGTTCTTTTCCATTGTGCTCTCACTAAATCAGTACACAATATTAATCATACACTAGCTAAAGCTTTTATTTCAGAACAGGAGTAACTACTACTAAATAAGGGAGTTCAGTTCTGCTGAGAGTGCCTGATACTAATTTGGCTGGGTATCAGTTTCACCCACTGCAGTCTCAAGCTGAGAATAAAAGCCTCTTTCACTGAGATGGTCTTATTTATTAGCCTCTTAAAAGTTTCCGTGGGTATGTGCTCAGGACTTTTCAACAGAGCTGTTATTTTTCTCCTCTTTTACTCCTGTTCACATTCATTTAGACAGGAGGAAAGTCTGTGTCACTTTAGTAGGGCCTGTATAATTACTTAGCTTTGAATCTGCATTTCCAGATTGAAGAGAACAGAAGTGACTTTAGGATCATGTCATAGTCAGTTGAGACGCCCTTTACATCAGTGAATTCCCTTTGGATAGATGAAGTGAGCTGTCTGGGCTAGAGTCTCAGACTTGGGAGAGACAAGGTATTTACAAATGTTAAACACACTTGAAAGGAGAGATACAGAAGCTGATCCATTCCATGAAAACAGACAACTAAACAGTAATGAGAATTCACTGCTCAATGTGATAAAGCATTTCCTGAGGGCTGCCCATGCTCATTCAGGCAGCTCTCTGTGAAGTGAGTGGTTGCTTTGCATCCTGGGGGGATTGGACATGGAGAACTTCCACCAAAACCAGAGCAGAAAGTTGGCTAAACGTTATTTCTCGCATCCAAACAGTACTTTGTTTATTAGGCTGGCTCTCCTGTTTCCTTGAAGAGTTCACAGTCACAGGATGTGGCAGATGTTTGGGATGCTGTGACCAGAACAGCCTAGCATGACATGGTGCTGTATAAAAGTACAGCTGGATGGGATGCCAAAATTATTAAAAAAGATACAATTGCTACCCATCTTTGCTATGACTAATCCCTTACAGGGGAAATAGTACATGATGAACCTGTATTTTCCCTCTGGAAAGTTACAGTTCGTTGAGAACAGACCTGACAAAACAATGGGCAGCCTACAGCTTAGACCTAAAAGTAAAATAAGGTACCCAGGAAAGCATCTGCAGAAATTGAATTTTTAAGAAATCTAGGAAAGAAAAGTTTAACATTTAGACACAGAAAACTTCAACAAGCCCAGCATGCCAGTGAGCAAACAAGAGAACTGGGATAGGTCATGACACATTCCCATCCTTCAAGGGCACAATGATTGCCTCTTGTTTACTAAAGTTGCAACAGAAATAGTTGCCATTTGCTATAAACAAGTGTATTTAAAACCACTACTGTAGTATATTATGTTGTGTGCAATTAGTTTTAAACCCCACTTGCAGCTTCCTGGATGGTGCCTGCATATTCTGATTATAAGCTTATTTAAATAGCATTTCATTTCACACTCAGGTTCAGTATTATTCTTCTCTGGACACCCTGCTGCTGCTCCAGTCCTCAGCTCTGCTGTTGTCCATGATTTCTTTCTTGTTGCTGGCTTCACTAGTGTGGCTGCCCTCGCCTGGTGTTGTGTTGCTGCCCCTGCCGAGGATGGAGTGAGAAGAGATGTGGCAATGGCAGCAGCTGTGGAAGCAGGGGCAGCAGAAGTGCTGGGATGACCCTCAGAGCAGGCAGGTTTGTGCCGTGGTCCTGCAGATTTCTGGACAGCTGGAGGGGATTAGATAACCAGGAGTTATTTCACAAATCACAGAATCATTTTGGTTGGAAAAGACTTCCAAGACCATCACCAATTTGATGGTTTTGTGGCTGAAGTGCTGCTATGGAGTGACAATTTGGGGTGAGGGTTGTTTTCATTTTTCTTTTGTATACAGAAAAGGAACCACCTTGTAATCAGGACACTAAAGTAACTAACAGTGGGTTGATATTTAACACCTGGAGAAATCCAAATATCCTCTTTTTTTTCTGCAGTCATCAGAATGTTTAGCAGCAATCAGATACACTGACTGAAGTCAGTGAAGACACTGAGTGAAATTACAGATGGCCAGCACTGAGACTGAGTTTATCATTAAAGTAAATTCATTGTTCATAGGAATATATATCTGAAAAATTTATCCTGGAAAGACCGGGTGCTCTGTAAGAAATCAGATCAGTAAGATATTTAAGAAGATAGACACATTTCCTTAGTGTTTCCCCACTGCTCTTAAAAAGTCAAATGTAAATGTTGGTTCATAAATGTAAAAAGCTACTACATCCCTTTTAAAGCTGAAAGGATGTTAAAGTGAATAGAGTGACCCTTCCGGTACTGGTAGAACATCTGTGGATATGGAATTTCCTGATGACTCTTGGTTTGAAACTTACCAAACAGATTTTGTTTCTTTTTCAAAACCTTATCTGTCGTGACAATTAGTCTAAACTTTAATTTTTTTAAAAAATGTAAATTAATTTCTTTTCTGGCCTCTACTCTCCTATGAGCCTTAAACAAACACACTTTATGGTTTGTGGACTGAACTAGTAACCAAATGTTCAGCCAAGAAAAACTGTTATTTCTCTGCTTTCATTTACAAGGTTAAATGCAGGACAGAAAGTCAGCACTGTAGTTGTACATCAGGAATTGCTATACAGGTTAGTTTCCATTTACAATGAAACCACCCTAAGTGAGAAAAAAAACAGCATGTCATTGATTTCAATAGAGACAGATCTGTGATAAATCTTGTAAAGTGCTATATAAAAGTCAGATGCCTCATGAAAAGCTTGGTGGGAAGTGAGCCCCATTTTGCAATATAAAGTTCTTTTTGACCACTGCTTTGTCAAGACCTTTTTCATATGTTAAAGAAATTGTCCTCATCTAATTCTGATGATATTCCAGATGCAAAGTCATGGAAAAATTAAAACAAGAATTATTTACCTCAGATATGTGACATTCGTTCACAAATGTCCACATATCATAGAATCGTAGAATGGTTTGGGTCGTAAGGGACCTTAAAGATCACCTAGTTCTAACCCCCCTGCCATGGACAGGGACAGTAAACCATGGTTTTCAGGGCCCCATCCAACCTGGCCTTGAACACTGCCAGGGATGGGGCATCCACAGCTCCAGTGCCTCACCACCCTCACAGTAAATAATTTCTTCCTTATGTCTAAACTGTATCCACCCTCTTTCAGTTTAAAGCCAATATTTCTCACCTACCACTACATGCTATTTTCTAATGGTTGACCTTGAATTTGTTTTTAATTTAATTAATTCTGTAATACCAACATTTATTTTATGTCATCATTTTAAGTTCTGTCTTTTTTTTCTCTCTTACTTTTGCTTTGTGAATAATTGTCATGGTTTAACCCTAGTCAGCAGCCAAGCCCCACACAGCCACTCACTTATTCCCCCACCAGCAGGACTGGGGAGAGAATTCAAAGTAAAAGCTGGTGAACTCACGTGTTGAGATAAAGACAATTTAACAGGGAAATAAAAGCCACACACCTAAGTAAAGCAAAAGAAGGAATTAATTCAGCCCTCCCCATGGGCAGGCAGGTGTTCAGGATCTCCAGGAGAGCAGAGCCCCATCACATGTAATGACTTGGCAAGACAAATGCCATGAGTCCCAACATCCTCCCCTTCCACCTTCTTTCCCTACTTTATATCCTGAGCATGATGCCATGTGGTCTGAAATATCCCTGTGGCCAGTTGGGGTCACCTGTCCTGGCTCTGTGTCCTCCCAGCCTCCCAATCACACCCAGCTTCTCCCCAGCATGGCAGCACAAAAAGCAGAAAAGGCCTTGGCTGTGTGTAAGCCCTGCTCAGCAATAACAAAAACATCTCTCTATTATCAACCCTGTGTTCAGCACAAATTCAAACTACAGCCTCAAAACAGCCCATGGGAAGAAAATTAACTCTACCCCAGCCAAAACCAGCACAGTAATTCTTTCAGTGTATGAATGGAACAAAGCCTGAAGAATACAAAGTATTGCTACCCAGCTGGAGCTAGTCAAGGTATTGATCTCATTCCCTATAGGGAATATCTGCAGATATTTCTTTACCCTGGATTTATAAACAAGATTGGGATTACCTAATATATGTGCACAGGAGACAAGCTGAATCCTTATTCTGTTCAGCCCACTCCTGTATGTGCTAGAGTTAATGCTGAGCCTAGAAGCTCTTTGAACAAGTCATCAGTCATCATAACAAATTACAAAGGGGTAATATACATGACACAAATTGTAGGCACCAAACTTCCCAAAGGTATTGCAACTGCTGACAGAACTTCCCATCATTTATTACCAGATGGAGGAAGCTGGAAATAAGCAAATGTTCAACTCTGTGAAAAATGAAATTAAGCCACGTAGTGTTCTCTGAGGCTGCTAGTATGTCCTTGTGAAGGCAAAGGAAGATGTAAAGCTTAAGACCAGTTGAACCAAGTGGAGTTAAAATTACCCGTATTATCTAGGCTGGCATGAAGTCCTCTTGTGCAACACACAACAGCCAAGTACTGTGACTTTTGGAGCCAAAAATGCATCTCAGGTGGCCTCAACTATCCTGATGAGGTGATGGATGAGATGGTGTCCAGACAAGTTTGTTCCAGACAGCTTGTTCCTGTGTCCAGAACAAGACTAATAAACTGAGGACTGAAGAAATGTGAAAGGAAAACATGTTGAACTAGAAGACACTTACTGATTCTTATTAAACTAGGGGAAAAGGACTTGACATGCCAGTGGGTGTGGGACTGTGTTTCATCTGAGGACTGTCCTTGAATTAGATCCACTAAATGATGTGCGCAGGTAAAGCAGGATTCAGACACTTTGGTTTTGGATGAGTCCTAACTTGCAATCCATTTGTTTCTACAATCTGGCCTCAAAAATACAACCTGCTACTCAGTTGCTACCCAAAACTACCTGATTTTGAGCTGCTCAATAGCTATCTGTTGTTTGAACCAGGATCCAGATACAGGTGAGATGAGTAAATCCCTGTGGATGAGGCTGAAGGAGATCTATTTTTGCGTTGACACATCTGAACCTCCTTAATATGCAAGCTTGAATGTGTGCTCTGTGAACAGGATATTCACCTGCAAATGTCCTTTTCAGGCTGTGAGCATTCAAATTCATATGTCCTCTTCCCGGGAAAGTGTCCTCACCACTGGGAGAAGCTTAGGCATATGGCTGCTCTTCTGTCAGTCTTGTATGTGAAATCAGGTATTGGCATGTAGAATAAAATGCAGTGCAATGGACACTGGGGAAAGGTTTTCTCTTATTCCTCTTTCCAGGGTTTCTTAACCCATAGCGTGACCATCCCTGGCATTTGAAAACTTGTGTCCTGTACAATGCAATGAAACCTCTCTTTGTTGCCAAGACACGGTGCCTGTTCTCTAATTTTTGTGTGTGTGTCTGACTAAGGACATAGATTGCTGTACAGATTTACACTGAAGACATAAGACTATATCCCTTTTTTAAAGTGGTGAAAATAATGTACTATTTCATTTTTAAGTGCCTAATTTTTAATTTTTTTTAATGGCTGACACTGTAAAAATTGCACTTGTCCACATGTGATGCTAGATGATCCTGGAAGAATTAGGATAAAGATAAAATGGAGGAATTTGAGAAAAATTTAGTGGTGAAAGTGAGATAGGGCAGCTGGCTACTGTTAGTTAAAAGGCTTCTGTTTGAAGTTTTTCTGGTAATTAAGACACATCTTAATTGGCTCTGTTGAAGTCAGTCAGTCAGTCACCTTCTCTAAAGAAATGTTCCATGGGTTTTAGCCTTCCCTTACTTGTGGTGACACAGCTAAGAATAGACAACTCTGCAATCTTTGTGGCAATGCTACTGTTAAAGATTAACTGCCTAGCAGAGGAAAGAAGACATTGTGATACGTTAAAGTTTGTTTGGTGGTTTAGCTTGCTAGCAGCAGATGGCTGTAATCCATCTCTGCCCAACCTTTTCCATTTCTGGTGAATAAAAGGTATTTTAACACTTAACTTAATTGTTAAGATATCTACAATTAACTGGTTTTAAAATCTGACAAGGAACGTGCATTTTTTAGTGGAGATAGGTGAAATCAATCTTAACTATCACACCAGGAGTAACTCACCATCAATGCAGAAAAAACACGGAGCACCTTATCCCCCATCATGGTGCCCTCCTGCCTCATTTGAGTTGCAGGATGCACAAGATGTCCCTTGCTCACTGTCCCCTCTGGCCAAGGCCACTGTGCGTTTCTCTAGTGCTCACTGTGCCCGACTGACCACCATCAAACTTGTGTGCAGCCCCAGAAGACCATGGTGCTGGGGAGCAGTCTCCTCACCCAAAGCTAGAGATGAATCTGCAGAGCTGGCAGTAGCAGGAAGGCTAGAGCAGTGTTGCCCTTCTCCACGACTCTTCCTCAGTCCTACTTTGCCATGACAGGGCATTTCCCTATCTGCGTGCAATAACAAGGAATTTTGAGACCCAGACTGTTGCAGTCTGCCCCCTGATACTGAGCTCTGTATTTCCCAGCCCTTTTCTTCCTTATATGTCCTCCCTTCCCACATGGCCCTGGCCACTCCCTCGGGTTTTCCCTATTGGTTCCTGTACCCCAACTCCGACCATGTACTGCCCCTGTGCCCAGAGATCACTGGGCCAGTGTGCTGTCCCTGCCCCTGGTCTCTGTAGAAAACCCCTGACCCTCTGCCATGGTGTGTCTTTGCACGATGTCTTTGCACATGAGGTCTTTCCCATGAGGTGTGTTGGTCTCTGGGAGGTCGTTGTCCTCTGGTGATCGTGTGAATAAACAACTCCCATGGTCACTATGCACAGACCCTTCTCGCCTCCTGTACCGCTGTCGTGTTGCGAATAGCAGACAAAACCACAGCTAGCCATTCAGCTCCCTGGCTGCTGCGAGCACAGTGACCAGAAGTTTGGGGCACTGAGGGGTTTACCCGGGCTGGGCAGAGATGCTCTCTGGTAAGGTCTGCTATACCTTCGCAAAAGCAACTGATAACTGGAACACCAGACCTCTTGAGTTGATTCGGATCTTTGCTGGGGCTGGTTTTGTGCTCTTGTAATTCATTAACATTGGAGCAATATCTTGAAATCACCCCTATGTGGAGAATACAGAGGATAAAATGGTTTTTTTGCAATATAAGCACATAATGTAGTTTGATCTCCATTTAGTGCATATGAAGTATCTGGAATATATTCTAATACTAGTTGTGGTGACTGTATTTCTCATGACAAAAATGTCTGGATTATGGTATTTCATAAAATGCTGTATTAAGCAGGCATGTGCTCTGAAATGAAGAAAACAGTCTTAGCTGTCTGGTAGTAATAAACCCACAACCTCAATTTATTTCACTTTTAAGCCCAAAGAACAGACCAGGTGAAAATATAAGTTAGGGCAAGTAGATAAAGTTATACTGTTCTGTAAGTACTAGAGGACTTCCTGTTATCGTTTAGGCACATTCATGGATGCATTGTGAGAAAACACTAGGATATGACTGCGTCCAAGAGATATGTCTCATTGTTTAAAATGATTGATGTGTGATGCTTAACTTCCATTCTTTCAACTTTCAGATGGAAATAGAGCATCCTGATCTACACTATTCTGTTTGTGGAGCTATCCCAGACTTATTTGTTTAGTAAAGGTCAGTGTGGACAGTCTTGTTTCAGAATTAGATTTTTAAAAGTATAAAGGCATTATTCCATTGAATTAATTTTCCACAAGGAAAGATTTTCTCATATAGTTGCTCCATTTTAGGTAAGCTAGAAATTTGGCTTTCCAGGAAGGAAAATCCCTATGTGCCTGTGAAAGGAGTTTATTTCCATTACAGAGAAATCTTTTGGCACTACCTGATTTAATTTATACTGAATGCTACGTACTACTTTGAAGGTAGTAGGAGATTATGTTAGCTGTTCTGGGGAGGTTAGTGTAAAGATTCTAGCTTTATTGTATTTTAGTTTTATAACTATATGCGGATTTTAGCTCCTTAGAGTGATTTTCATTTTGAGCTTCTGGGTTTGCCTTGGAGATGCAGATCTGTTGCCATCCCCCCACCTCGTACGAGAGCTGCTCAGATCTTGTAAGATATCATTCACAATGGTATTTCTGAGCAAGACACCCCACAGTCCCTATTGATGGCAGAGAGAACAAGCAAGTCATCCCTGGCAGTCATTTAAACAGTTGCAGGACTTCCAAACAAGAAAGCAACTCTATTCATCATTTCTGCCACCGAAAAAGGAAGATGTCCCACACAGAATCTCTTGTGCCTTGTTAAAGACAGCTTTACCTGTAGTGCTGGGTGGGAGCAGCCCACAGCTCCTCCAGCACGCTGCAAAGGCTGTGCTGGGGTGTGCAGCACGGGGTGACAAGGCACAGTGCGGCTCAGCACAGCCTGGCCACCAGGCTGACATGCAGCACCTGCCCAGCAGAGCTGCAGTGTGAATCACTGCCTCCTAAATGTGCAGCGGGCTCCCAGTCAAAACTTGTCGTTTCCCACAAGTACAATATTAAGTCAATTGCAATGCTTCAGCACAGTAGTGGTGGAAAGAATGGATACAGACAGAATGGACAAATTTTTATGGACATTTTTAAAATGTCAGAACTTCATTAGAACGGTTTCTTCCACCATATCCTGCCATTTTACTATCATTATCCCTTACTAGTTTTTCTATTCTTCCCTTTTCTCAGCCTTCTTGTTTTCCTGTTTTGGAGGGCGTTGTTTTGTTTGTTTTGGTTTGGGGTTTGTTTGTTTGGGGTTTTCTTGTTTGTTTGTTTGTTTTGTTGGGTTTTTTCCATTTTTCTAGTCTGAATCAATTTTTTATCTTATTACACATTATCTTCTCATTCTATTTTTCTCAGTATAAAGAAATATATTCTTCATCTCACTTGCCTTTTAGTGCAGTGTCCTGTGACTTTTTTCTGAGGTAGTTTCTTTGGAGGAAGTGGTTTGTCTTCCTATTTGTTTACATTAGACTTGCCACAGTAGGGCATTTGGATAAAGTTACACTGAAATCAATAACCCTGTGATATTCTGCTGCCTTTCACTTCCTCTGGACAAGTTAATATTTAACTCTAGTAAAATGTCCTAGTAAGGCTAACTTCTTTTTTCCCTCACCATGTGTCCACTGAGTATGTGTCCGCTGACAGGACTCCAGAAGAAGTGAATTATGCACAAAGCCATGCCATATTCTTTTCTATACTACTGTGTTCCCAAGGTTTACATGGACTTCCCTAGCCACTTCTTCCCTAGCCACATCTAACAATGAATGCTGTGACCCTTCTTACCATCTCCCTGCTATGTGGAAAAAAACAAATGCTTGTGCTAAACTGAGACTCATCACTGGTTCTGCTTTCCACAGCTTATTTTTAAGACATTTTTTGTCTCTAAGTTAATGTAGACAATTTCAATTTCCCTAGAAGTCACTGTGCTTTGCAAGCCTCTGCTGATGTTCTCTGTCTAACAGAAAATGTACTGTGTGAACCTTCATAAAATATGCTGGAGAGCTACAGAAATTACATCACAAAGCCCCAAACCTGCCCAGCAGCTGGACTCCCTTATGGCAGAAATAATGTGATAATGTGGGCTGAGCAGCTCTGAAACCAAGATTTCAGCATATTGAACTGCTGCACTGGAATTGATTCAGTGAGAAAAAATGCCAAGGGCCTCTTGACATATACTTAAATGTTATTTGAGAGTGTTTTATCCAAGAGCCTAATCCTTTTTCGCAGATTTTCATTTAGCACTGAGGCTGAAATTTTATTCTCCCATTTTTATTCTGATATTTTAAAAATAAAGACAGAGAATCTTCTATCTGGTCATTAGAGATGTTTAAAAGACAGGGTACTGAAGGTTGTTTTTTTTCTCCAGCTGAAGTTCATTTGCATAAGCATTTTGAGGTTGATAAACTTTTCTTTCTAAAACTATGGAGTCCTGTCTCCTGTAACTTGTATTGCCTTGTTGTGTTTTTGTGACTTCTCTTGCCTGTCATTCCTCTGATGTCAGTTGTTGAGACTTACCATCACTCTGAGCCACCCTCCCAGCTTAGCAGTGGGCCTCTTGTATTGACTGGTCTGTACCACAACCTCAGAGAAAGATAAAAGAAATGTGTATCAGACAAGCAGAGTGACACTTCCTCCCTGGGAGTTACGAAGTGTGAATAGTGTGCAATATCTGCACAGAGATCTGCAAACATCGGTGAAGATGTACACACTGGGGTGCATTTAAAAGTTTTTTCCAAGGGGATGTTGGCATTATGTGCCTGATTTCCTATCTGAGATTATGCACAAAGCTCTGTAAAGAGCAGGAACAATCAGCAGAGGGAATTAAAAACTGCACGGGGCTGGCCAAGGCAGTAGATAGTATCAAGAAGGGTTTGTCTTTAACCCCCTTGCAACTATAGAACTAGTGACTTCTTCAGAGAAGAGACCAAATTCTTGTGTAGACAGCAACATGTATTTCTCATTCTTTCAAAAAATGAGAGTGTGTGCTGTTCTCATACAGGGAGGTAAAGGGAAGGGAAGGGAAGGGAAGGGAAGGGAAGGGAAGGGAAGNAAAGGAAAGGAAAGGAAAGGAAAGGAAAGGAAAGGAAAGGAAAGGAAAGGAAAGTTTCTGAGCGTGTTTACAGCATATGTGTGTGCAGACTTAACAATTAAGCAGTTGCTGGGCTGTGCAGCATGGGCCAGGCCAGATGGAAGAAGATGTGTGTGTGTTTAAGTGAAGGATCAAAGATCAAAGATAAGGCAGTGATGGAAACAAGATGCCTCTAACTTGAGGTGTGGTGGGGCATGGATGTGATTTTGAACATAACTGTTCAATGTACCGCTTTAGGCGCTTTCAATTCTTTTTGAGAATTGGCCTAGGCTAGCAGCTTGAAATACAAATTGTATCATAGTCTTTACCACAGTTTTGGCAATACAAAATATGGGAAAGAAAATTTGAGTCAGTACTGTTAATGTTAAAAAAACAGTTCATGGTCACTTTTTGTTGCTGATATTTTTCCTTCCATTACCTTTGCCAAGAAATGACACAGAGCACTCAGCAGAAAGTGAAATCATTTCGGTAGAGTTATTTTTCCTTTTTTCCCCGAGCAATTAAAGAGAGTAGCACTTAACAAACATTAACCAAATACTGCCTTCTGCCAAAAGCCATTTATACTACTGTAACCCAATGCCTTTATATAAATAATAATGCCACCACTGATATATTCTGATGTACAAATTTTAAGACAAGCTTTTCCTTGGGATTATTAGGCTATATATTAAATAGTAAGTTCCATCAAAGACCTCCATAATATGGTTTCTCCGTCTTAACTATTTTAAGTATCAGCTCCTCTCCAAAGAGACAACAAGCTACACAATCAAACACATATCTAGCCTTTATTACAGTTGTTTTAAAAGTACCACGCAAGTCCAGACATACAGACTTTCCCAAGCGAGATGGAGTACATGTGAAAATAATCACACAAACCAGATTTGTTTTCTACAGTTCATTATCACAGCTACTTTGATGAAGTAGCTACTTCATCACTATAGCTACTAAAAAGTATTTTAGTAGTCAAAAGCCAAATATCTTCTTAGAAAAATACATAGAAGAAGATTGACTTGATTGTGCAGATTCTTCCTTGTGTCCGAAGTGAGATTTGTACAAGCACAGACTCATTTTCCTTCTAACTGTGCTCCAAGAAAAAGTGAGGGACCATTTCCTTTCATCCCATTGTTATATCTCACAAATGGATTCGTTTGTGGCTTCATTTGAGGATGTGAGCAAAGCCAGATGGTGGTCACAACAGAACCAGAAAGTGCTAAGTGTTTTCATTATTTTACAAAACCCCTGCTATTCCCAGCTTCATTTTGGCTAAGTGATCCTCTGAAATGTGGCTGCCAATAATGGGCAGATACCATCACATTACCTGCAGCAAGCACCCTGCCCCCTGTCAGAGTGAAACTGTCATTCATGTAAGCAAACATTTGACCAGATTTAATCTTAGACAGATAAGGCAGTATTCTTGTGAAAGAAATTCTAAGTTAAAAATAAGCGAACAGGCGAAAACCAGGAACAATGTGCTGGGACTTTGTGGGGACTGATACTTGTGGGGTGTCAAAGTGGATATATGCAACATGGGAAAATGAGTTACAACAAACCTCTGGTATTACATATTATTTAAAACATTAGGTTCATAAGTCATGGGTTATCTGACTCTGGAAATATTTTTCTTCAGCTCTTACTTCTTTGGAGTGTTTTTGTAACTCTAACCACTGGAAGAATATAAGAAAACAGTTATCTGGACTGGTGTGGAGTGCAGCAAGTCTCCAGACTCAACCCCCTGCCTGAAGCAGGCTTAGCCGTGGGTTCAGGCATGGCTGCTCAGGGCTTTGTGTAGCTGAGTTTGATTTCCATGGACAGAGATGGAACAGCCTCTCCAGGCAGTCTGTCCCAGTGCTTAGTTGCCCTGCCATAAAAATTCCTGAGGCTGCTTTCTCTAGCTGGAAGCTCTGCTGTTTCTACTTATGGCAACTATTGTCAAAAAAGCCTAGCCCCTGGTAATGTCCCTGTAGGCAGAGCAGACACCTCAAAGCTGCCCTCCTCCAGTCCAGCTTGCTGCCTTTCCTCACAGCGTCTGTTGAAGCCTTGCTCATGAACAGCCAGGCCAGCTCACCTACTGCCCTTCCCCTCATCCACAAATCCAATAATTTTGTCGCAGATGATCATCCATCAGATCAGACATCACTTAGCCAATCTCCATCTTCTGCCATGTGTGCTCGTATTTGCATAAGAGTTCTTGCTTCTCAGATGCTTTCCCCAGGGACTGAAAATGAGGCAACCAGCCTGTAGTTCCTCAGGTTTTTCCATTTGCCCTTCCTTTAGGATGGGTCCAATATTTGCTTTACCTTGGTCATTTGGGGCCTTCTCCAATCTCCGTAACCTGTCAGAGCTGAAGGAGAACAGCCTTTTGAGGACGTCAGATAGCATCCTCAGCACCCCAGAGTGCAGACCAGCTGGGCTCACAGGCATGGGTAGGTTGACAGCTCACTTGAAAGCCACCAACTACCTCATCATCTGCCACTAAATCACTGCCTTCCCTTGAGCAGCTGGTTCAAATATGCTGTTTAACCTCTGCTAGCTGAAAAGCAACTGGTGATTAGCATCTCGGACAGAGTTATGTGAAGCATCCTGATGTGTTGATTCTCATTCTGTTCTGCTGTGACTGTCACTTTCCATGTTTTCTGCTCTTAGGGTACTTCTAATTTTTTGAGACTGTTCCAGTCTGTGTCATTCATCTTAGGGTGGTGAAAAGGAGTCTTGTGAAGGAGTTTCCCACATATAAAAAATTTCCATGTGTGACTATTTTTAGTGCTAGAAAGATGCTTAATTGATGGAAATAGGTTTGTGTTCTCATAGTTTCATGCAAAATAACCAAAGTGCATGAATTACATAGTTGAGCTGCCGGTCTGGCAGATTTAGTATTTTCTGAGGGTTCTTCAGGCTACTAGTAAAAATACAGCCTTCAAAGGGCAAGAAGGCAAAAGTCCTCTATATTGACTGTAGATTTTGATACATTAATAGTTAAAAGCAATGGGTTTTCAAAAATACTCGTAACTGTAGCAGAATGTAGTTCGATACTGGTTAAATTAGATCTGAACAATATTGAGCATATGTTGGATAGATCAGGGACATTTAGGAAAAACTTATCTTTCCCAGTGTATATAAGAATTCTGCTGAAAACTCAGTTGCAGCTGAGGGTTTCAGTAAAAAGAAAACCCTGGATCTCTTTATTCTCTGGCAAATAAAAGGCAGACTTACAAAAGCAATTACTCTTAAGAGGGCTTGAGATGCTGAATTAACTAAAAATTAAGCTAAGAAATAGCTACCAAGTTGAGAGACAGAGTCGCCCCTCACATGTAAGGTCTAATCCATTCTCTAAGTCCTGCTTTCTGCTCATTAGGTGTTCACCTTCCACAGAGTTTTTGAAGACTAGAACTATACTGAAATATGGAAGAAATCATCTGGTGCATGCTTTCTCTAGATAAATGAACAAACAAATGAGTATGACTCTCAGTTATACAACCTTGAAGAAATGACCATACTCAATTTAAAACATTTCTGTTTGATTGTTTTTTATGAAAAATTGTATAGAATCGAACAGATTTGTTTTATGTGTTATATTAAAAAAGTGAAAAGTATTTCTAAATGATGGAATTTAATGTACATTCATTACTCAAATTTCTATTTTATCATTACTGTCAGTCCATCACTCTGATGTGTAAGTAAATGTAGTAAAATTGTAAATGTAATGCAGTTGTTATTTTGGATTCTAATTCAAAAATTAACAAAGTGTGTGTTTGCAAATTTTACTCGTTAGGAGGTACTAGACAGATTCAGCTGCTGACAGAAACCTCATTTTTTCCCCAGTGTATCTGAAAATTTAACTATTGTGTAAGTTCAGAAGAATTTTCAGATAAAACACCAAAAGATTCTCCTGCCTATAAGCATAGCTAAAAGGGACTTAAACCGTAATTTCAGTCTAGGTATTGCTAGGACCTCGGGGGTGGGAAGCTGGGAATGAGGGGGGGAAGACAGCCTGCAGGAGAAAAGAAAGTAGGAAACTAAATCAAGGAGGCAAAGATGGAAGAAGTCTTGTATTTTAAGGAAGGAGAAAGCCTAGGAGACCAGACATACTGAGAAACAGATCTCCTTCTCTGTGCCCTCAGTTACACGAGCAGGCAGAAAAGTTTAAAAAGCAGCAAAGGAAAATGCTTTGAGTAGTTGCTGTGAAAACAGAGTGAAGTTTCTCTTTGGCCCCTCTGATTTTGTCATTTGAGGAGAACAAGAGCTTTCCAAAGGTCTGTTGCCCTAGGGAGAAGGGGCATTATCTCAGTGAAATATTTTGTTTATTGAGTTTCCTGGCATGGCAGTTATTCAAATTAAATTTAATGGGGAAGAAGGAAGAAAAGGGGGGGGAAGAGTATGTGTGGTACTTGTATTTTGCCTTCCATTAGAAGTGCTTGAAGAAGATATAAATTAATTGTGTAGTCTGGATATTTTTTTTTCATTGCTCTCTCACTGCTTTCTGATTGTTGTTAAGGATTTATACATCTCACAGGCAATGGCTGCTCTGTGCTACGGTGCCACAGGCCCACCAGAAAGAATAAATGGTTTCGGTCTCACTGTCCCAGTATAGGTTCACCTGGGTTTGCTCTGATGTAAAAGCAAATCCCCTCCGCTCTTGGGGGCCCCTGTAACAACAGGAATTGAATGTGCCAGGATGCAAGACTTACAGGTGTGTCATATGTTAACTCTGAAGAGCACCTCCTCTCTCTGCATGCCCAGCAAAGACATTCCATGCAGGTAACATCACCGCTTGGTATTTTTTTAAGAACAGGTTTGCTATTTTTGCAGAACTTTAAAAGGCATAAAGGGTGGCTGGGACTAACTCAAAATTAAGGTCAACAGCATTTCATCATCTGCTTGTAGAGGAGGTATTACAAAATCATCCTAATAATCTACTGGTTCAAAGAGGTAATTAAGATTTAACTCTGGTGAAAGCAACATGTTTAATTAACAACAGTCTGTTGTTAAATGAGATTATGAACTTTAACTATAGACATGTCATGTGCACACTTCCAGTACATTTTCCATACTAAAATGACTTCACATCAACACTGGGAAATCTCTATTTCCGGCATCCCTAATGCAATTCACGCAGGTATTGCCAAAATATACCAAAGACTCACTCATAACTGTTGATGCTAAGCCACAGCTTTCGCTTGCCCTATCGCACACCAGCTGGTAAATTACACTTTGAAACCTTATGACCATTTCTGCACCCCATTCCCATGTGTAGCAAAGGCAAGTTGTCCGAAAGAAAGAGAGATAAAGGGTTTTGATTGTAGACAAACTAACTTCATTAAAGATACTGAAGATTTTAGTAATTAAATATTTTCCGCTCAAAGATTCCTGAAATACTGTTTGTTTAAATGAGAGAATGAAGGGGGGTCATATCCCTGAAAAATAATAAAAAAAAATTAAGGTAAGGAAGATTAAGATGTTTGCATGATACCAAATAAAATACAATTAGTTGCATGTGACTAGATCTCCCAGTAGCCCTAGGTTCCCAAGTCCAGAGGAAATACTTTTAAAAAAATATAGCTAGATCTGTATCTGTCAGAAAAAGTTCCAGCATCCTGTTGTGGAGTACGTGACATGGATTTTAACAGATGGCATTTTCTCAAGGCCCATCCCATGTTCCTCTTAGTGGAATTTTGTTCATCTTTTACGCAACTTAGTGGGTTTTTTAGGGAACTTAGAAAACTTTAGGTTTTTTGAAGAAAATAATATATTTTAAAATATATTGTCTTACTTCAAGGATTTGGTTGTGTTCTTAAGCTTTTGTTGTGAAGCTCTATTATAGATATAGAAGACAGACAAACTAAACAAATACTGGCAGATCCTAGAAGTATGCAACCATATTTAAGACTCCAACAGCAAAGCTCAGTTTGAGAGCCACGGTAATTTGAGGGCACTGAGCAAAATATTTCCCTGTTTGAAGAAAAAGTACATAAGGCAAGACAAATAAGGGAGATGATGCAAACAGAGACATGTGTATGAAGTTACTGGCTGATGCAGAAATGGGAGAAAAAAATGAAAAAAATGAAGGGAGGAAAAAAAGAGGGGGGTAGGGAAACCAAGAAGAAAAAGAATCCAAACTATTATCTGTAAGTAAAGAGTAAGAAACTGGCTCATTTCAGCTATAAACCAGAAAAATTAGGATACATATTTCAGAAAGATATATGGAAAATATCTTGATAGATCAGATTAGATAGATTCTTATAAACTGAGTAGGTACATCTGGAAAAAGTTGGCTGGCTTGATTTCAAAGATGGAACATAACCTAAAGGTTATTGCTCTTTATGTCTGCTAAGGAATCTGGAAGACTTATCTCACAAAAGCAGGCTGCTGTTAATTTGTCACACTGTAGTCTAGGTCATTAAAATGCCCTAAAACAATCCATTGAAAAAAAGAGAATGTGAAAACTATGGAAACTGATATAGATTATTTAAATGTTACACTAGGCATTAATGGTATTGCTAACTGGATTTGGGAAGGCATTTTACATTATAAAATTTTCCTTATTTTAGTTGACTGAAGAGGTACTCACTACAGTATTAGCTCTTTATTTATTCCATGACTAAAAGAAAACCACCACTATAATTTTCCATAAAAGAAGATGTAAATTTAAAAAGTGAAGTATTCCGACAGAACTTAAATTAAATCATGTTTATTAATTTTAATGACTACTGCAGCCATTCAGAGCTAGCAATAGCACTGAATCTGTAGGAAGGGACTTTATCCTCCTGATCAGCACAGTACATGTATGTTGAAGCAGATCACTACTTATTTCATTTTTACCTTGTAGTGCATTCATGTTTTGACCAAGGTCAATTTTTAATTGTCAGACCACTTGAAAATGCACCAAGTAAAGGTGATCTGACTGGTGACCTTGATTATAAATGCAGTGTTCATTTTGTAGATTTTCTGTCATCTTTTCTTTTGCTTGATAGAATGGAGGAAAGACAAACACATGCTCCCTGTCAAACCAAACCTCAGGCAGGAAGGAGATGAAAGCATAAGCATTAGGTTACTGGGATCAAATCAGCCTTTGATCCTAAAGGCTTTCAGCCTCAGGTGATCCTTAGTGACATAGGATACTTTGTTACCACAATTATAATCAGTAAACCAAGTGGATTGTTATTATTACTAATGCCACTCAAAATGCTTATGTGTTAAATGGGGACTGAACTAGAGCAGTGCCTTCAATGCACTGAGCTCTTTTGGAAAACTGCTATGGAAAATTAAATTATGTTAGGGGACTTTGAATACCATATATGGTACTTTGGCAGTGATTTCAGTGGCTATTCATTGCTTCCCAGCACAGGTGGTGGGGGAGCTGAGAAACTGAACCAGCTTGAAACAAGGGGAAAAGGGGGAAAGGAGAAAAGGGGAAAAAAGAAGGGAAGGGAAGGGAAGGGAAGGGAAGGGAAGGGAAGTTATTCAGTAGGCAGAATGCAAACCAGTTTCCTTCCCACAGCTGCCCACAGGATGACATAATCATGTTGTGAAGGCTGGTGTAAGCTGGGTATATGACTTGGGCAGCACCATAGCTCAACCCACCATTACAGCTTTGATTTCTACTGCTCTACCCTCTGTCCCTGTACAGTCTATTTTGGCACAGGTCTGTGTGTTTCCTTCTTCCCTGATTTGGAACCCGAAGGTGGTAAGAGTAAACCAGCAGTTTTCTTGTATTAGAGCATTGCTGTATTCAGAGTGTATGGTTGAAGGGGTCATGTAATTATTAAAATTTTCATTTTTTGCTATTCCTGACAAGTGCCCAGCACCTTCAGCACAGCATCAAGATTAGCCTGTTGCTGCAGTATCAGTGAAGCATTTTTCTTTCATGTTCACTTATGTTAGTATTAGAGTTTTACTTCAGTTTTCTAAATATCTCATAGAAAAGTGAAACAAGTTATGAAAAAATCTGCTGACCTCAGTAAGGAATATAATTAGATTTTATTTGCTCTGTAGGTGCCACAAAGCTGCTTGATTCTAGGATGATGATTATTTTGCCTAAGTTTCTTGTCAGATTCAATGAAATACTAATGCTGCAAAATGTGGAATATGTCAAGATTATCTTTCATTAAGAATGTTCTCTGATCCAAGGTCTTTGTACACTTTCAAGCCTAATCAGCAAGAAAGGAAACCTAACCAGTGGAAGAGGTAGCAGCCAGCATCCTTTAGTCGTGGATATCAGGGAAATAACAAGCTTTAAGGATGTAGAAAATCAAGCTGCTGTTTTATGTCAATAGAACAGATAGCAGTTAGGAACCTTACTTAAGGACACACTAGAACTAACAAGCTTTAAGAATGTACTAAATAAGTATTTTGATGTGTGTCTATGTACACATTGCTGACCTGGCAAAATACTCAAGGTCCATGTATCCTATAGCTGAACTATGTTAATGATAATACTAAAAATCATGCCTACAGGTAGAAAAAAAGATGTGTGAAGAGCCTTCCCCTGAGCATGAGAAGCAATTAGCTGGGATTATGTAACTTGTATGTAAACTACTAACCAAGCATAATAGAGGGGCTGTACTTGGAAAGTTGCTAACTCTGAAATTCTGTGTATAAATAATGACAGGGAAAGACTGGAGGGGTGTGCTTGATTTGTGTCACACTATGGAGCACCCAGGCTTGCACAGATGTGAAATAAACAATCAATATCTCTCTCGAGTGTGTGATTATTGGCTTCATGCACACCGGGTAAAGAATCTGATTTTGTGGACAACACTAATGTAAGCTGGATTTCTTTCTTCACTCATTATAGCTGGTGAAGGTGGTTTTTCTTTATGTGTACTTGCAATACCTTTAATTAATCCAATAATTTCTGTTGGCACATTCAATACTTACTCCATAAACAAAGAGTTCTTTTCGTGAAAACATCTTCCTAGAATACTTCTACCAGATCAGAGTGTCTCTTCTCTAGTCAGTTTTAGGAAGGTGAGTTTTTTTCACTTTTCTGAGAAGAAAAAAAAATTCTTTACTATCGTATGGAAAATGTATGCTAAATAGCAATGCTCTCCTCTTTCTCCTTCTATACAGAAGATACAGTGAGTGTACACAGGATCTCTCTAGACTCTAAGTAGTAATATTTGAAGCAGCTAATCAAGCAGCATGTTTACTATCTATAGTAGCAGTGTTATTAAAAATTGAAATACAGACAGGTATTTATTGTATGTGACTAAGTAGAAAGCAGCCTGAAATAGGTAGGTAAAAATGTTCTAAGGGTCAAGTAGATTTCGGGCAATTGAGTCAGCAGTCCATCCAGTGCACAGCAGATTTTACTATTTATCAGCACCTTTTCAGTCTTTTTGAAGTACCAGTTCTGGTCTCATAGAGGCTATTTATGTAGATTCTCTTTAGGTGCAAATTCCTAAAGCCAGCTTTCTTTCTGCTAAAAATATAGCATGACTTCCTGGAACTTCCCAGTACTATACACAGTGAAGTCAAACTTTGTTGTAGCTTGTGCAAAGGTGGTAGAGCACAATTGTCTATGTCTTCTACAAGAGCATTCTTGTAGAAAAGCCAAAGGGTGGGGAAGATGGGGTATTTCCCTCAACTGCCTTTGCTCACAGGCTTTAATTACCAGTTAATTTACAAGGCTCTGAAAATTCCCTAAACAATGTTCAGGTGGTTTTGAAGGCAGGGGTTGGCAAGAGTAGTCTCAATTTCAGATTAAATTTGCCTCCCTAGCTGTTTGCACGATCAACAGTGAGCAATTCTTTATGTTAATGTCTGAGTAGGAGAAACTTCAGGGCAAACTGCCTTTGTAAGAAACACATGCTGCAATTACAGCATCAGTTTGCAAATCAAAAAATTTAGTCTACTTTGCCATTTGCTAATGCCTGTCATGAATTCCTCTGTCATCTGAGGAGTAGAATGAGACTCCTGGCAGTAACTACGCATGACAAACCTGAATTGATACAGAAGGAAATAATATCATCCCTCACAGTGTCCTTTAATTCCCAACCTTCTGTGCCACACTGCAGCAGCTAAACTAAGCAGAGGCCTAACTAGAATAAAAATCAGCTGCACCTATTAACCTAAACAAGCACAGAATCATGAATGAATGATCATTTGGAGGTAAGGTAGGGCTAATCTCAGACGTTGTTTAAGTCGTATGTGGAAACCTATAGTAAAAATATTTCTGGCCTTCATCATTAGTAGTTATTGGTGATGGTTTCAGAAGGACTTATAATTGTAGAAAGAGACAATATCATTAGAAAAATAGTTTTATTTTTCCGTACTCAGTGTTCAAATAATCTGGAAGGCGAGTTGAGCTTGACAGAAAGCAGAAACCAGCAGTTCCATCAGTAATATTTAGGCACTACTGCAGTTCTTTAAGTTTTGAGACACTTGAGTGATTTTGGATCCAAAAGCAAAACTCCCAATACAGTAAAAAAACATAAAATTACAAGTCTAAATCTCATCAGGCACAAAACTGAACTTTCCCTGAGAAGATATAATTACAAACCAAAGTTTTTATCACAATATCAGGGGTTTTTAATAACATGAAAGCAAAAAATTGAATTCCCATATACTCCATGCTGAAGACAAAATTTTCAAGAAGATTAAGAATTACATATAACAGAACTGCAGCAAACAGATCTAAGTAAAATGGTAACAGCTGGCTTTGCATATCCCCTTTTGCATAGCTTTTAGATAATTTCTAATATTGTATTCCTGAGATCTTCAGTACTCAGTATGAAGCCTGTGCAGTCCAGCTGCTTTTTACCCCACCCCTTCATCTTTCTCTTCCAGCTTGCATTACATTCATGGGAAAAAATTAGGAATAACCATGAACAACATGTATTTTCTAAGCCTTAAAACAGTTTAGCCAGAGGAAGTCCATTAATTATACCTTCTAGATAATAAATATTCCAAATAGTTGGCCTCCCAGAAACTGCAGTCTGATTTTGTACCTAAAGCTCTGAGCCTCAGTGTGCCACAAGGCATACTCACATGAGACATGTCTTTTCCCCGCCTTGCCAACAGACAAGGCAGGGAGGGCATCAGCACCACCACACCAACATGGTGAGAGTCATTACAGCCATCATCAGCATCCCCATCATTGCTGCAACATGTTAAAGTACATCGCAGTATAATATCTGTACCTCTATTTCCTAACAGCAGCGCACATTTCAGTTCTTTTGCAGGTACAAAGCTTTGTGCCGCAAATACTCTTCCAAACACTTCACTGCAAAAGGGTCAACATCAGTGTCAAACTTATTAGCAAATAAGTGGTGGTTTCGTAGCATCCAGTTCAAGTCTCCTACTCCAAAAACACAGACAGAGCGAATGTGAACTCCACTGCATGGTGGGTAGGGTGCACCTTTGGAGACGTCACCTTCAAAGTACTGCCACTTGACAAACCTGGCCAGTGCATTCATGTCAGAAACGTCATACTTGTCACTGGAAGAAAATGCGCCCGGGACTTCAGGGATTCTCTGAATTGTTGCCCACAGATACTCATCTGGGCTGTAAGTATCTTTTGCCCACTCAATGAACTTAAGTATTTTGCTGTTTTCTAATACATATTCTACAAAGCTTCTGCTAACTACAAAATAGGCACTGCCAGAAAAAACCGGAGTATTGAGAGGTGGTAGTTGTTTGTCTATGCCTGTGTTCTTTATTTTACCATCAATAATCTCATGATGTTTCTTCCATCTTACTTCTTTATAAACAGGCATTTTTTCTGTTTCCAAGCTGTTTTCACCCTTAAGGGCTTTTAATTTCTCTACTATTTCCTGGTTGGTCTTTATAGGAAAGTCCATACCACATAGGTTTATTAAGTATTTCCAGTTTGAACTTCTTCTGTAAAGATCTTTCATGCAGTTAATGTCTGCCTGCACTCTGCTCCATGAAGCATATACCACACTCTCTAACTGGCTGGAAATAAAGATATTATCAAAACATGAGGCTATTCCCTTCACAGCAGCAAAGAAAGATTCTGGAGACTTTTTGTCTACGTGAATGCAGTAAAAATTCTGTGGAGCATAGATTGATCTCAGAAGTCTATCAAGCATCTCAATTTTGTGATAAACTACTATTGAGTAAGCGATTGGAAATTCTGCTTCTTCATTGCTGAGAGGTTCCATAATGTATTTCCTAGTCTTGGTGAAGGAGGCACAGTCTGCAGTCATGTTAATATAATCATCTGTTGTTAGTCTGGGGCGTTTCTTAAATGACACTGATAATAACTCAAGCTGTACCTTTTGTATTTCTTCTATATCCCCTGCAATAATCTTGGTGCAGTTAACATTGCTAATAGGATCTTCTTTTGTAAGCTCCAGATGTCTCCGATTTAAGAAGTCTTCTTTCTGGTTAATTTTCAAAACTGAAAAGATTACTGAAATAAGAGTTAGACCCAATAAAAGCCTTAAGCGTAAGTTGTGGCAAAACCGTAATTTCCTCTTCAGCATTTCAAACAACAAGTAGCTTTGCAAGGCTAAAAAAAAAAATTGTCCTCCTCTCTGGTCATATGAGCTTCAACAACTTCAGAAAAAAAAATTGTGTTTCTCAGGAATTCGACAGGTTTTTCAAGGAAATGGAAGGAAAAATCCTAAAATAAAATGGAATGTGACTGTCATTTAAAGATTATAAAGCTTCTTTTAAGAAATCAGTGATTAATAATTACATTGTTATTTAGTGACAGTAAAAACCTGAATAGTTCAGCCAAAAATATTCTGTTGAAAATTAAAAAATAATTAATAAAATTTTTCTAGGAAAAGACTGGGAGAAGCAGACAGTTTTCGTGAAACACTTTCCGCAGTGCTAATACTACATACCAGGGTTCAGTAAGAAAACAGGGCTGATTCATCTGCATTTAGAACAAAATTGAAGTCAGATACAATACTGAGAAGCAAGTATCTCTTGGTAATTCATGCTTCAGAGCTTGACAAGAATCTTTAATACTCACATCAGGGTTGGCATAGATTTCTTTATCATTAAACTTACCACTCACTTCCTGGGTGGTAGTCATGCTTTATTTCTCACTGGCAAAGAAGGCCCTGCAGCCTTTCAAGATTTTCATGTGAGATAGTCTCTTCAACATCCTGCACATGAGCTTAGATATACCTCCGGGAAGGAGCTGATGAGAAGGGCGAGAAAAAAGTTATTACAGCAGGCCACCTCAGTTTTCAGAGTTGTGAGAACAACTGTTACTGACTTGCTGAAATGCCTTTATAAAGTAAAAGGCAATACTTACGGCCTATATCTCGAACCCATTTGTGTGAAGTCACTGCGAGTGCACAAATCTAAGTGCACGGTAGTGCTGTATTACGATCATTTAAACTCACTTGTTTTTATGATTCAGCAATTGCTTTTACATGGAGATATGCTGCAAGGCTGAATTGCAACAAGATTTCTACTATGCCAATTTTACTCTCGAAGTTTTTTCACAGGCACTAGATAATTTTTGTTAGTTCTGTTTCTCTTTAGGCACCATGTTCAGAACTCTGTGAATGGAACCACTGCAGAGTTAATGCAGCTGCTGCAGCTGTAGCTGTTGAGAAAATTGCAGTCTAGAACTGTATTGCAGAACTGTGTGTCTTTTTTTTGTAAGTACTATTTCATGCAGATAAGTTGATCAAGAACAGGATATCCTTAAATAATTTACATTGCTACTCAAATGTTATTTCTAGTCACAAATTCACTGCCTAGTAATTTAGTGTAGGTTTGAATTTCAAACCAGCTTTTAATTGCAAAAGCCCACACAGTTTACAGAGAATGTCTTTCAAAACTTGACTCTGTAAGTTAATGAAATATCAAATATTTGAGAGATATAAGGCTCCCTACATTTTAACTACAAGAAAAAAACCTAGTGCTTCAAAATAACTTTCCAAACAGCTTTAAGAATAACAGCTACTCCTAAAATCTGGTAAGAAACTTTAAGAATCATAAATGTGTATTGAGTCCACTCCTGGGTTTTGCCATAGGCTGCTCAAAGTAAGAGTTTTCTTCCCCCTCTAATTTCTTTAAGCTACCCCAGTATAATTTTCGGTTTTAATTCCTAAACGGTGGCTCTTAGCCTGCTACGTGCATATCTCAGAACAGGTGCATTTAAGAAACTGAGGCATGGCATCACAGAGTTTTTTGTTTGTAATGCTGCCCGGGATGCACTACACATTGGGTCGCTTTGCCCAATGGCACTGCAAACTGACTGGGGAATGTAGCAGGTGGGGTGAAGGGGGGGATCACTGCACTAATGTCTAGCTATGAGGATCAGCAATTTTTTAAGGAAGTACTATAGTCAAATATTTTGTATTTCAAGCCAACAGCAGGCAGAGACCACAAACTGGACACAAATTTGTGACTAACAGAATTTTATAAACATCTTATTTACTCTAAAGTAAGATGTGTCCTTGGTTTCCAGAGTTACAATTGTAATTATTTTATCCTGCATTTCTAATTTATCTCAAGGAAGGTAGACATTTGTTCACAGTATGTTTTAGGGGTACAGTGAAGTCAAACCGAAAGAAAATTTAAATTTTAAAACATAAGTAATTTGCCCAGTGAGCTAGCATGCAATTACAGATGAAAGCATAGAGGTAAATTTTAAGAATGAGGTCTTACACTCTGAATTTAAAAAAAAAAAAATTCAAAGGAAAATTCCACAATTGTGGCTTTCAGTTTGCAATGTGGCATTGAACACAATAACATATTTTAGAACAACTTTTAACATGCTTTGTAACTTACCACACACTTTTTTACTTGATGTCCTGCTTGTTCTCACTGTAGATTGGATCCACTAAAAATAATATTCATCACATATTAAATTAACAAAGGAAGGAGACTAGCTATGTGATAGTGTCTATTGAGTATATATTTTCATAGGATAAAACTCGTAATACTGGTTAGCCTTCAATTACTGTATTCTGCCTATGAACTTAAAAATTAAGACATTTCTAGAACTTAAAGTGTACTTCGAATACAGTTTGTGATACTTTAGCTGACAGACATTGGAATTCTATCTCTAGGATGTTAGCACTCCTATTTTATCCTATTCTTAGTTTTTATAGGAGCACTAGTATTGAGAAACAGCACACACTCAAGAAGATTACCAACTCCTCAGTGTTCCAATGGAGGGAGACAGTCTTGATTGAAAGTGACCATTGCAGTTCTCACCTTCTAAAACGTTGAAAGAATAAGGCTTGCTAAGAAGTCTTTCCTGCTCCCATTTTAGAATAAAACTTAGTTGAAAGCGGGATAAAGAATCCCTTTCAGAAAGGCCTTGTATACACAGCTGGGTGCAATTCCTCTATTGTTCAGAGCTCAGAATAATCAGACCCTGCATTTTCATTATACCAAAATGAAAGATCTGCAAACATTTACACATTAACATGGCTCTTATCTTTATGTAGAACTTTTTTCCCTGCAAATTTCTCTCGCTGACATGCTGCTTCCTCAGACTAATTTTAACAATAAGTTACTCTTTGTTGACACTTGCAATTTCAAAGTCCTAAAGCTTGATCATATCCCATGTAGAAAAGCTGATCTTTACAGGGTAAGATTTGTTACCTTTCATCTAATAATACATCTAATATACTTAATGAGCCTAAAATACTCATTAATATAGTTCCAGACTTTACTGCTTCAGTAAAGCTTTTAACATCAGTAAAGCTGTAGCTCTGCATACTCTTAGTGCGTATACCAGAGAATTTACCTTGTCAGAGGCAGCACTTTGCACTGTGGGAGAGCTGGAGGGAGGTTTGCACAGTACAGAGAAAAGGCTTTATTTGGTAGCCTTCGTCTTGCTCTCAACTGAAGTTCAGTCGCAGAAGTTACGTGCCTGACCCACTTCCTTTTTTTACTGCTTTCTCCTCAAGTCAAAGTCTGTATTTCTGAAGCAGTCATCATTAAAACGGGAAACTTGCAGCAGTTGCTACTAGCTGGGGGAATTAGTACAAAGGCTGAGTAAGCTGCCCACTTCCCTCTTTCCTGCCAAAATTATTCTTTACTGCTGTATACAAACTGTATGGTACGACTAAACAAAACCAAGATAATTTCAACTTGATTTCTACCAAACACAAGGTTCCACGAGAAACCTAGGCCTTCAAGCCAAAAGCCCCCCAAAACTTCCAAACATCCAAACAAACAAAAAACCCCAAACAAAACACTTTTACGTTAGTATACCATAGCTTGGAGAGAAACCAAAGCTGGTGTGGAGGTTTTGTCTAGACAGGCTGGACTGGAGCTGCTGGTCCTACAAATGAGGATGCTTGTGAGTGTGCAGAGCTGGCAGAGCACTGCTGCCCCAGCAGCCTGGACACCGGCAGAACTTCTGTGGCTTCACCATGCCACTGCTCTGGCATCACCACGTGCTGCTGTTGCTGGAGGGAGCAACCCCATTCCCATCTCTGACACCCACACATCGGGCCGGGAGGGGCGCAACAGCAGATCCAACCAGACGGACTCTGGGGAGCTCTCCAGCCCGTGGGGCCACAAAGATGGACTTGCTGGGGAGTCCTAAAATTTTACCAAGGCATTTCCAGAATGCTTCAAAGCACACACATCCTGCATTTATTACAATTACCATGCTTCCATTCAGAGTCAGTTATGCAGAGCATTTGTTCTGATGAGGAAGTGGTTTTTAACGCAGTAAGCAGCTTGCATAAACACAAACATGCATAAACACAAAGACAGACTGCAGGGACCACAGTGTCATCTGCAAAGATCTGCCAGATATGGAGTAGAGTCATTTACTCAGCATTCCATGACACCAAGCACCACATTCTTGAAAGTAGATATGCCTGTGAATAAACCAAAGAACTCACATTTGTTCTGACAGATAATCTTGACTCTTAATGAAAATGAGACCTGGTCAAAAGCTGGCTCACAATTAGACTTTATGGGACTCTTAATTTTGAAATTGTGCAGCCCGGTTTCACGTGGGCACAATTGCTTGCAATTGACAACACTCTGTAGGAGTAGGGCTTTTCCTTCTGAGGTGCTTCAGAAAATAATAAAAAAGGAAAAATACACTCCCTTTTTATAGAAAAAACTCCAATACATTTATAGTCCCTTGCTAACTTAGAAGACAGCTGTAAATGAAACTTCACAAATGACTAGTACTGCTACATCCACCACTACATGGAAATTAAATACTGAGAGTAGCTAAAAGTAGCTCTTTTTCAGAAGAAAAAAAAAAGATGAAAATAAATTCAAACCTCCAGGTTATTTGAATATCGTATATTTAAATGTTAGAAATCTAACACACTAAATCATTTCTGTTTCAAAAAATGAGTAAAACTCATATGAACATACATTCTGTGTTGATTGTAAATTGAAAAAGCAGTAGAGTTCTAGTCTCTTGTACTGTTGTATCACATAAATCTTCTGCAGAACAGTTCAAAGCCTGATTACTATTTGCATTCCTGTCCGTCCTTAGAGGCCCCACAGATACAGCCAACAGTAAGAATTTTCAGCTAAGGAGAGTAAAGATATTGTGGCAAATTCATTCAGTGACGAGCTCCTCCCTCAAGAAGTCTTCAACTCTTAGCATGGACAAAAAGATATGTTTTATCTCAAAGCTACTAACACTGAAAGTACACACAAATCACAAAACAAAAAATAATGAAATCTTTAAAGTAATATTGGCCAATTTACCATGCAGTAGAACTGCCTGGTGTTCACTGCCATAATTTGTACACTTTGGCTACTTCAAAGAAAAATGTACACCTATTTTTTTCACATTACTCTAAAGTAAAACCTATCATTTTGCTGGGAACAGAGTAGTCCAGAGCTGCTGCACTCCCCACACCCACATAAAAAATGTTGCCCATTGCTGCCTTGTGACAATTTCAGAACGGGACACACTGGCAGGAAAGGTTATCTATAGCACCAGAAGGAAGGCAGAAGGAAAGGTTTGTCAAATTTTGGAGTACATGGATCCCTCTTCAAGCATAACATACAAAATATTCTGAGATTTCTTTAGCCATTTGAGATTTTCTTAATGGAGAAGCCAGCATTTTAAAGCCATAACTATAGTTACAGTTCATCAGTGAGCTCAAGTATCATCAGTGATCTTCCTGAGATATTCTGTCACAGTTTTCCAAGATGAGGTTTCTGTTTGTTTTATTATGTTCCTCTAATAGCACCCCAATTATCCCATGTACAATAATGCTCTACATTGCAAGTGGTGTCTCTGGAGCAATGAAGTAAACTTAATAGTAGAAGTTACTTCTGTTGTACTACTGGGCATGCTACATTTCTGTGGCACTACCTTTTTTCACCTTGCCAAAGACTGAATTCTATGTTGGTAAAGTTAGGTGTTTTCAAGTTTCAGGAGTTTACGAACCAAAGTGGAGAATTTTTGAATTACATTGAAATCCGAAGGAAAACTGATAGAGATTACTAAAAAAAAAATTAAGTCTTTTCATAAGACTAGTAGCAGGTTTTCCAATGTGGAAACAAAATTGGAGAGCAGGATCTTGCTCAGTAAACACAATATTTTCAGCAAATAGACTGTAAATCTTTAGCTTGTATGTTCGCCTGCGCATTTGGTTTATGTTAGAAAAAAAAAAGGCAGACTTAGCACAAGGCAGACTTAGTTTTTTTAGCAACTTTTGGCTCTTCTGGCCTCACAAAGTATTACCCTAGACAATTCATTTTTCATAGGAAATACATTATGCTAGTAACTATAGGCAGAATAGCTCATTGAGGAGAGAAAATAGAAGTAATATTTTCTTTTGTATACACCTACTTTCAAAAGCAATGTAAGTAAACTCCAGCTTGAGTTAAATACTGCACTATTTTTCACAACGATTTTCAAGTTGAAGTTGATAGACAGAAAAGCTAGATTTGTCCCCTCTTCTCTCACTATGATTTCTGACTGTCCTTCTTGCCAGCTCTGCGGTCGAATACCTCATATTCCATTAAAAATGAAATTTAAAATAGCAGACTCCAAAATGGCAATTCCCTCCTGCTGCCACTCCTCCTCTTTCCCACAAAGAAGTCTACTTTTCTGAGTAAGAAGGCAAAGTGCCAGAGCATAACTGAGTCTCCTGTCAGGCTTCTTTCTCAGTCCTCTCACCCAACCTGGGCCACAGAAGACTATTTACAAACTTCTAAA